>CANSNZ010000645.1:0-222269 GCA_947646795.1 Beta lomatogona
AGTAGTGTCGTAATTAATGTTTTAAATGTTTGTGGTCTATTTTTCATTATCTTCTTATGAATTAGAACTTTCTTGGTGTGTATTAGGATGAAAGGTCTCAATAATTAATATCTTTACCAAATAAATATGAGGGATGATAAACATCTAACAGGTAGATGTGTTAGATACAAGTTTTCGTGTACCAAATATTGTTTGTGTATGTAAAAATATTGTTTGTGTTCTTTTCCCCTTATTTCTTATACGAAACACAAATAATATTTTTTGTATACACAAACAATATTTGTTATATGAAAATTTGTGTTAGATACATCTAAATGTTAAAGATTTATCAAACCTCAATATATAGAGGGTTTTGTTACGTGATATCCTCTCTGCAAATGAGGTGGCATCACATCACCTCACTGCCTCACAACTAATGTGGGAGCATGGTATGTTCACGTTCAAGATGTTTTCTCATTAAAAAAATAATAGTCACACCAAAAACTCGTAGCTGAAATTTTATCGTCATAGCATCCCTTTCTCTTTCTTGAAAGCCCTAATTATCTCCTTTCTATTGGTAAAATAAGATCCTATGCTGTTTACATCCTTCTTCTCAATATAGTATTCTGTTATCATCATGAGGTCTTATTTCGGTGAAGTTAATGCAAGGCATCAATGAACAATCATGTACTTACCCTTTGATGACTGTTATCTATAATATCTATTGCTTTTACCAAAAAACAAAGAACAATCATGCCACATTCACCGACCTAAACAATCATGAGTATATACTATATAGTCTTGATCAAATCCTCTTTGTTTTTTTTTCTAAGAATGAATTTGTATTTCAAACTGAATGGCCAATTTACAACCTAATTTGATCAAGCAACCTAAGATAGCCTCTCTCAATGGAAGATTAAAAAACTCAAAATCAGAAAAGTAATAAATCACTCTATGTGACCATGTCTACCCTCTAGGTAGTAAATAAAATGAAGATGTGGCCCATTGACTTCCTTGATATATGAATAGTGAAATATCAAGTGATCATTTTCGTTATGAAGCCAAAATAATACACTCGCACCGATTAAATATCAATGTAATAGATATGTTAGCGTATTTGGTTTATTACGAAAAGACCACTAGACTGTATTCTTTTGTACTCTACATACAACTGATAATAGTGTATGTATTGGAGATAATATTTTTTAGTTAGGAAAGATTTATTTTACTGATTTTATTTACTTAGTTAGATGCATATCATATCATATCCTTGTATAGCTGGGACAGAGCTGGCATGTAGTCGGGCCTCACGCCATTAGGTATAGCAGCATATAAGTATGTAACCTGGTTTTTTCTCACAAGACAAGTTGGAACTTCAGCTTCTCCAATATTTATCATGGTATCAGATTTTTTAGCCAATGGTTTAGATCCATTCGCACCAAATTCTTCCTAATTGTTTTCCATGCATTCAGCCCCTTCTTCCTAATCTCAGCAACACCTTATCACGTTTGTCCGACATCTACAGGTTGTGTGTGAAGTCTTTGGTGCTCACTTCTGCTGCTTCATTCGATTGCTCACGTAATCGCATATCATGACAGGTGGTAACGCTAATGGTAAGAAACTCCAACTCATTCACGATGCTTCTTCCATTTACTATCTTCATTCGTCGGAAGGGCCTAGCAATTCCTTGACGAAATATTTATTAACCGGCGATAATTATGATGTCTGGACTAAAGCCATAATCAATGCACTCGGAGGTAGGAATAAATATGGGTTTATTAATGGTGATTTTGTGCAACCTGTTGATGAAAAATCACCCGAATACTCGGCTTGGCGATCCAATAATTCCACCATATGTTCTTGGATCTTTAATTCCGTTGATATCTCCATCCAACCTTCCATTGTTTGTCGTAAAATTGCTGTGGATTTGTGGACCGATTTAAAAGAACGGTATTCCATTGTAAACGGCCCGCGGATTAATCAACTCAAATCGGAATATCACTCATTTCGACAGAAAGAACAATCAGTAGTGGCCTATTATACAAAGTTTAAGAGTTTATGGGATGAGTTATATGGCTCGGTGGACGTTACATGTGGTTGTATTTGTGCTGCGGCTTCTAAGTTGCGTGCCCGTGCTGCAGAGGAACAAGTCCATGACTTTGTCTTAGGACTAAATGACGATAAATATGGCCCTTTGCGCACGCAAATTTGAGCATGGATCCTTTCCCCACCATCAATAAAGCCTTTTCCTTGTCTACTCAAGAAGAGCGTCACAAAGCCATTGTTAGGGACCGCGACGACAAAACTGAATTGATGAGCTTTGCGGTTCAATCATTGGCACCTAGTCCATCTCCTACAACTATGCAACCTACCTCTGTTGTCCACTGCTCTTATTGTGGCAAGCAAGGGCACGATTATGAGAAATGTTATCAAAGCATCGGTTATCCGCCTAGCACTCGTGGACGCGGTCGTGGTCGATCTTCTCGTGGGCGCAACCACTCAAATTCTAGCAGGGGACAACAACCCATTACTGCCAACGCAGCCCACGCTTCACCCAGTGAGTTCTCTATAGCTCCATCTGATAGCTTCACTCAATCAGTTTCAGGATTCTCCTCCGAACAAGTGCGTGGTTTGCTCAACCTCCTGGAATCTTCCAAAACTGAGAAACTCTCAGGTAAGCCTCTTTCTCTTGAATCATCTTGGCTGCTTGATAGCGGGGCCTCCCACCACATGACTGGCACCCTTGCTCTTCTGATGGATCAACATGATCTTCTACCTTCTCCTGTAACCCTTCTTGACGGGGTGCAAACGGCAGCCACTATGCGTGGCACGGTCTTATTGGGTTCACTCGTTCTCCGGAACGTTCTCTATGTTCCAAATCTTCAATGCAATTTGATTTCTATTGGTCAGTTAATTTGTGACTCTAATTGTCTTGTAACATTTACCGATCGTTTGTGCATTGTACATGACCGCAATTCGAGGACGCCGATTGGACTGGGTGAGCTCTTACGCGGGGTATACTATTTTCGGCCTGTGACACAGCAGATTAGCAGCAATTATAGCACCGTCGACAACACCCTTCTCTTACATCGCCGACTTGGCCATCCTTCAAGTCAGCATCTTTCTTTGCTTTCTGGTAGTTGTACGCATAGCAAAATAAAACAATTAATTCAATCTTGTGATGTGTGCCTGCGTGCCAAACAAACTCGTAGTCCTTTTCCTATTAGTTCTAGCCAAGCAACTGATTTGTTTGATTTAATACACTGTGACTTATGGGGCCCTTATTCTGAATCTTCTTCGTCTGGTGCACATTATTTTCTTACTATCGTCGATGACCATTCTCGTACTGTTTGGACCTATTTGATTGGTGATAAGAGTGAAGTGCCTGGTTGTATGAAAAATTTTTGTGCCATGGTACGCACGCAATTTAATAAGGAAGTCAAGTTAGTTCGCACTGACAATGGCACGGAATTTATTAATTCACCTCTCAATGACTTTTATAGCAATCACGACATCTTGCTACATACTTCATGTGTTGGTACTCCTCAACAGAATGGTCGCGTTGAACGAAAACATAGAAATATATTGGAAATAGCTCGTGCATTGCGTTTCCAAGCTTCCCTTCCTATTGATTTTTGGGGTGAGTGTGTTCAAACAGCTGTGCTTTTAATTAATCGTACACCAACAACTATGCTCAAAGGCAAGTCCCCGTATGAGATATTGTTTGGTTCTCAACCAAAGTTGGATTTGTTGCGTACATTTGGTTGCCTTTGCTATGCTCACCACAAGCCCCGTGTGAAAGATAAATTTGGTCCCCGCAGCCGACGTTGTGTATTTTTGGGTTATCATTCTGGCAAAAAAAGGGTGGAAGGTTATGGACTTGGAGACTAAGGACGTTTTTGTTTCGCGAGATGTTCGCTTCATGAAGGACATTTTCCCATTTGCCTTACCGAACAACAGTGCCACAAGTGAATCTCCGTCCCATTATGCAGACATTATTGTGCCTGATTTGGTCGACAGGGGGAGTTTACCAACGTCTCCTGTTCTAGCACCTACAACAGACCCACCAGCGGCTGCTACACAGCCACACGTAGCTACTGCACAGCCCGTGCCAACATCCCCAGCTACTGACCAGGCTGCCTCACCTCCTGTGATGCGTACTCCAGCTCGTGCACAACGAACCCGCAATCCTCCTGCATATCTCTCTGACTATATTTGTCACACGGCCCGTACTTCACCCCCCGCTTCACCTCAGTCCAATGCCACGGCTTCCTCAGGTACGCGGTTCCCTATTGCACATTATGTTACATATGACAATTTCTCTAACGACCATAGAAAGTTTCTTGCATCTGTTACTACTAATGTGGAACCCAGGACTTATAAAGAGGCTGTTGCTCATGCTCGTTGGCGATCTGCAATGCAACAGGAGATCGAAGCTCTTGAAAGAAATAACACTTGGGAGATTGTGCCACTTCCTCCAAGCAAGAAATCAATTGGGTGCCAGTGGGTTTTCAAAACCAAATATAAATCCGACGGCACCATTGAACGAGATAAGGCTCGCCTTGTGGTCCTTGGTAATCATCAAACTGAAGGTGTCGATTTTACGGAAACGTTCGCTCCCGTGGCCAAAATGGTGAGTGTTCGCACCTTCTTAGCTGTGGCTGTTGCTCGTAAATGGGAAATTCACCAACTTGATGTTAATAATGCATTCCTTCATGGTGATCTCCATGAGGATGTCTATATGCGTCTTCCCCCGGGTTTTTGTTCTCTTTCATCCTCGGGCAAGGTGTGCAAGTTACGCAAGTCTCTCTTTGGGTTGCGACAATCGCCACGTAATTGGTTTGCCAAGCTCACTAAGGCACTCCGTTGCTTCGGGTTTATTCAGTCCCATGCCGATCATACCTTGTTTACCTATCGGAAAGGCGGTGACACCTTGTCCCTACTTGTTTATGTGGACGATATTTTGTTAGCTGGCAATAATTCTACTCTTTGTGCTTCCTTCAAACAGTATTTGGATACCTGTTTTCAGTTGAAAGATCTCGGCCCCTTGAAGTATTTCTTAGGCATCGAGTGTGCTCGGTCATCCAAGGGCTTATTCTTGTGTCAACGTAAATATGCTCTTGATATTTTGCACGAGGTTGGCCTACTTGCTGCCAAACCCGTTGATACACCGTTGCCTCAGAACCATTCATTGGCAGCGGATACGGGTCCCCACTTTGCGGATCCGGCATTGTATAGACGGCTCGTTGGTCGTCTGATTCATCTTACTATTACACGGCCTGATTTGTCTTATGCCGTTCATATCCTGTCCCAGTTCATGCAGGCTCCACGTCAAGCTCACTATGATGCCACCATACGTGTCCTCCGCTACATTAAAGGCCATCCAGGCCAAGGCTTGTTCTTACGTGTCGATTGTGATCTCCAACTCTATGCTTATTGTGACTCAGATTGGGCAAGTTGTCCTATCTCTCGGCGTTCTGTTAGTGGCTACTTCATCATGCTTGGTGGTTCTCCTATCTCCTGGAAAACCAAGAAGCAAACTACAGTCTCACGGTCCTCCGCTGAGGCCGAATATCGCACCATGGCCTACACTTGTGCAGAAATTAAATGGCTAAGGTATTTCCTAGCTTCACTTGGTGTGTCTCATCGCCAATCTGTTCGGTTGTATTGTGATAATCAGGCTGCTTTGCATATTGCCGCCAATCCAGTGTTCCATGAGCGCTCCAAACATATTGAAATTGATTGTCATTTTGTCCGTGAGCTTATATTATTGGGGGTCATTGCTACTGCACATGTCCGTACTGCCTTTCAGTTTGCGGATATCTTCACTAAAGCGCTTAGCTCTACTCAGTTCCGTTTTCTCTTGTCCAAGTTGGGTGTTCGTGACCCTAACACTCCCACTTGAGGGGGAGTATTGGAGATAATATTTTTTAGTTAGGAAAGATTTATTTTACTGATTTTATTTACTTAGTTAGATGCATATCATATCATATCCTTGTATAGCTGGGACAGAGCTGGCATGTAGTCGGGCCTCACGCCATTAGGTATAGCAGCATATAAGTATGTAACCTGGTTTTTTCTCACAAGACAAGTTGGAACTTCAGCTTCTCCAATATTTATCAGTATGTCTAGCTGCCAGAATTTTGTTCCAACAGGCATCGTTCCTCACACACTGCAGACAGAATAAGCCGCCATCTCCTGAACCTTGATAGAGAAGACCAGCCTTACTGTACTAGAACTTAGAAAACAAATCAGAGTAATTCTCGCTAGCTGCTGCATATATCAAGCCATCATAATTCTTAAATCTTTTCAGCAGTGTGTAAATTTGTAACGTGATCTGCTCGCTAGCAAGCCAAGCTATAAATCTGTATTTTGAGGTACTACCAACCTATTCCAGATGTGTTTATCCCAGTTTACTCTTGGATTTTCTTCCAGTAGTCGTTTGAATTCTCTAATTAGCACATAAAGGTTTAATCTTCATTACCCCTAATTGTATTGGAAATTGTTGTGGTTTCTACTCAGAGATGAAAATTTTCAAATTCTAGTCTAAATGACTAGAGTTTTTTTGTGTGTTGTGATCATCTCGATTCTCATTACCTTATGAGTTGTGCCTTTTCTCGATAGTATATTTTTTGTCACAGAAATATAGCACAAAGATAGATCTAGAATTTCAACTTTCATTTCTTTTGGTGGGAGAAGAAACAATTCAATCTGATACTCAGCCATTACACAATCTCGTACAACTTATATGAGAATCCCCCCAATTAAACTTTAAAAAATATGAATGGATTTAGGTAAGCTGTTACTTTATTAAGTGACTTGAATAGCAAGTAATATTATGTGATTTGAATTGACATATCTTATTCTATTGGTGAAACGAAGGCAAGAACATGAAGATGTTACTTAGGCTAGCATTATGGATATGGTGCATAATGGTGGTGTTGCTGGTGAGGCCATCAAGAATGGAAGAAGAAGTAGGCTCGAGCTTGCAGACTACATCACTGGTAGGCTTCAGAACAAAATTCGGTAATAGTGGCTACAGGGCTTTCATGAGAAGACTGTGCAACAAGATGGCAGCTCCTGTAAGGCCTTGTGGTATCCAATCAGCTCGAAAAAGTCCGCTCCTAGGAGTGAAATACATTGAAGTTGAGCTCAGGAACAACAACACTGAATGGGTGACACTAGGAGTGGATACCATCGACTTGTACGTGTGGGGTTATCAAGATAGAATTACTCGCCGCCAATTTCGTGCCAACTTCCTCAAGGATACACCTTAGGAAGCCAAGGACAGCCTTTTCCAAGGGCGAAAACTTGAAAGGATGACTTATTTTGGATGGAGTTATACTGAGCTTTCTAGAGCTGCTAACATTGGTAGAGACCACCTTGAATTGAGCGTTGATAAACTCAAATTTGCAATCACATCAGTGTATGGCAAGGATAACGTGGAAGGAAGAATCGAGGCTAGGTTCTTCCTTATTGCTATTCAAATGGTTGCGGAGGCAGCAAGATTCAAATACATTGAGGATTTGTTCGCTACAAGTGCTGGTGTGATACCGCCACCACTAATGTTAGAGTATGAGTGTTAAGATTAGGAATTCTCCCTTAGGGAGGCTATCATATTATTCATATAATATATATACTAGAGTACATGAATACCTAATTACCATAAATACATTAGGCTAATTATGTATACCAAGATACTACACATATTTACAATATATGTACTCTAATACACCCCCTCAGTGGGAGCAAGAGGAGGACGAATGCTCAAACTATAACGAAAATCAGCAAACAAGGGTTGAGGGAGGCCCTTGGTGAAGATATATGCAAACTGGGAGGAAGAAGGCACATGAAGCACATGAATATGACCTAGAGCAACCTTCTCACGAACAAAATGGATGTCCATTTCCACATGCTTCGTACGCTGATGCTGAACTGGGTTATAAGACATGTACACAGCACTGATATTATCACAATAAACAACTGTGGCCCGCCTTAGTGGGCAATGTAACTCGAGAAGAAGATTGCGAATCGAGGCCGTTTCAGCAGCAACATTAGATACACCTCGATATTCAGCTTCGGCACTAGAACGAGACAAGGCGGCTTGCCGCTTAGAAGACCAGGAGATAAGATTATCACCAAGAAACACACAATATACCGAAGTAGAGCGGCGAGTATCCGGACAACCACCCCAATCTGCATCAGTATAAGAAACTAAACCCAAAGCCGGGGTGGAAGATAGATGCATGCCATAATCAAGCGTCCCCTTCAGATAACGAAGAACACGGTTAAGAGCATGAAAGTGAGGCTCGCGAGGGGCATGCATAAAGAGACACACTTGCAGGACAACATAGGAGATATCAGGACTAGTGAAAGTAAGATATTGCAGAGCCCCAACAAGTTGACGATAAAGAGTAAGATCATCAATGAGCTTCCTGCTACAAGCACTAAGTTTAGACTTAGTATCCACTGGAGTAGCAGCTGACTTACAAGTAGACATATCAGCTCGAGCAAGAACCTCCTGCACCTATTTCTGCTGACAAAGGAACATGATATCCTTGGTACGATTAACCGAAATACCAAGAAAATAAGATAAAGGACCAAGATCCTTCATCGCAAACTCGGAACTGAGGAGAACAATAATACGAGCCCGGAGAGCATCAGATCAACATGCAAGAATAATATCATCCACATATAATAAAAGATAGGCAGTATCAGAACCCCGACGGTAGATAAATAATAAAGCATCACTCTTGCTGTTCACAAATCCCAAAGACAGAATATAAGTCGCAAACCGCTGATACCAAGCTCGGGGAGCTTGCTTCAAACCATAAAGATATTTGCGAAGAAGACACACATGTTTAGGCTTGTCGGGATGAACAAACCCTGGTGGTTGATACATGTAAACAGTCTCCTGAAGATGACCATGAAGAAAAGCATTCTTCACATCAAGCTGATGGATATACCATTTACGAGAAACTGCTAAACTTAAAACTGTACGAATGGCGGTAGGCCGCACCACCAGACTGAAAGTATCACCACAATCCACCCCTACCTCCTGACTTTTACCATTGGCCACCAAACGAGCCTTGTGTCGCTCAAAAGTACCGTCAGACCGCTCTTTGTGAGTAAAAACCCATAAGCGACGAACAATATTTGCATCAGAAGGACGCGGAACTAAGTCCCAAGTATGAGTGTCAATCATAGCATTATATTCATCACACATGGCATTGTACCAGTTAGGGTCTTGGAGAGCACTGAAAGGAGAGCGAGGAGGAGGGGAAATTTTAGATGTAGAAGAAGTAAGAAGAACAAGAATAGCATACTTGGAATTTGGCTTAAAAATTCCAGATTGGCTCTATTCATCATAGGATGGACGGATTGAGTGGATTGAGAGGAAGAGAGGGAGGAAACTGGGCCTGGGGCAGCGCCAGTGGGCTCAAGAGAGGGGGAAGAAGTTGGGCTGTGGCGTGGGTTAGGAGAAGAAGAGATGGGGCTCCTTGGGGGGGAATTCTGTTGAAAACCCGTGTGGGAGTCAGCAAACCCAAGCGGCCCAACGCACATCAGTAGCGGAATTAAAAGAAGGAGGAGGGACATCACCTGGAACGGGTTGGACAGGCCCAAGCGAAGAAGACACGGACCCGGTAGGGGAAAGCTTAGATCCGGTATTGGGCTGAATGAAAGGGTGGGAGTGTTGGACTCAATTGCAGCATCAAGAAACTCAAAATCAACAGTATTAGGCGTGTAATAAAGTAAATAAGAAAATTGAGTCTCGTCAAAAATTACATGACGAGAAATGATGACTTTATTAGCTGTAAGATTGAGACACCTATACCCCCTATGAGAGAGAGGATACCCAAGAAAAATGCACGGAGCGGAATGAGGGCTCATTTTGTGAGGAGAAGTGGATGAGATATTAGGGTAACAAAGACAACCGAAAGTACGAATATGATCGTAGGAAGGGACTTTGTTATAAAGAATGTGCATTGGAGTAAGGTTATTGAGAAGAGGAGTAGGTCGAATATTGAGTAAATAAACAACCATATTCAATGATTCAACCCAAAAGGTAGGAGGAAGAGAGGCATGAAATAAGAGACAGCGACAAACGTTATTAATTGTGCGAATCATATGTTCCACTTTACCATTTTGAGGAGAAGTATTAGGACAAGAATGACGCCAAATCATGCCATGGGTAAGGGAAAACAAAGTGAAAGGGGCGTTATCATATTCACGACCATTATCACATTGTAAAGCTTTTATAGAAAAGCCAAATTGAGTTTTAACATAAGTATGGAAGCGCACAAAAGTAGAAAACACATCCGATTTATGTTTGAGAGGATAAATCCACACATAATGAGAATAATCATCAAGGAAAAGCAAATAATGACGAAAACCAGTAGGACTATTGAGTGTATAAGTATACAAATCGGTGTGAATAATATCAAACGGAGCATAAGTTTTAGTCAAAGAAACAGTAAATGGAAGAAGACAATGTTTGCCTAATTGGCATCCATGACAAACAAAGAAAGTCTTTTTATTACAGCAAATAAAACCATTATTGGTAAGATAACTAAGAACTTGAGCTCCAGGATGTCCCAAACGATTGTGCTAAACTTCAGAAGGAAGAACAACTAAAGCAAAAAGGGAAGATGAAGATGTAGAAGCCGACGAGACCGGATAGAGGTTGCCTACACTATTGCACCTCGTCGAGAGTTGCCTCGTCTGGAGGTCCTTCACAGAAAAACCGAAAGGGTCAAATTCATCAGAGACTGAGTTATCAGAAGTGAATTGACGGACAGAGACAAGATTTTTAATGATGTTAGGGGCAAAAAGAATATTTTTGAGAGTGAGAGAAGGAGTAGAGGGAGATAGAGAAGTGCTACCCGAACCCAAAACTGGTATTTTAGAACCATCACCAACCATAATGTGTGAATGGAATTTACGCCAATTGACAATAGAAGAATTCATACCTGATTGATTCATAAGATGAGATGTAGCCCCGGTGTCCATATACCAATTCGAATCCGGAGGTTGAAGAGTTAAAGCATTAAAAAATGTTGGTAACTCAGTTGGTTGATAACTGTATGGAGCAAGCAGCGCTTGCTGGACCTGCTGTTGTTGTCTTGGTGGAGGGCCCAAAAGTCCCTACTGCTGGCCCATTGTAGGTCTCCACTGAACAGGAGATTGAGAGGGAAAAGGACAAGGTGGGTAATAAACTTGTGGACCCCACTGACTAACCCATGATGCATGAAAGAATTGTTGGGCTGGAATATTATTAGACTCACGTTGCTGTTGTTGTCCACCAACATGGTGAGAGTTTTGTTTGCCTTTATGTTTCCCTTTATACTTACCAGCACCACCACTGTGGGGCTTGCCACCACCACCACCAGTCCGGTTACCACAACCACCATGAGACGACTGGGAGGACAGAGGCAGAGACGGATCTCCGGCCAGCAGCACCGTGTCAGAGGCGGAGTGAGAAGTCTCGTTTTTCTCGCGACTCACACGATCCAACTCAAGCATGGAACAAGCTTTGTCAAACGGAGGAAGTGGATTAGACTGCTGTATAAGAGTAGCCACCATGCGATACTCAGAGGTCAATTTGCCCACCAATTGAAGAATTAAACGCTCTTCGGAAATAGGATGCTCAATAGCGGCAAGTTGAGTAGAGATAGCTTTGAGAGCTTGGCAATAATCAGATAGGGAAGGGAATTGTGAGAGATGTATAGTGCCAAACTGATTTTCAAGTTCACGACACGAGTACCCTTGTTGTCCTGAAATATATTACGAAGGCGAGCCCAAGCCTCCATTGCCCAAGGTCAGTGGAAATTGTTCCATACATCCATTGACAAACAATGGCATCTAAACGAGCCCATAACTCATCATCAATATCCTTGGGTCTCTTGACTTCAGAATCAATGTGATCCAAAACGTTATACACCTTGGCGGTGTTGCGGAAGAGAGTGGCCCATGGAGTATACGGTACTTTGTCGACGTCAAGAATCAAGGGAATTAGTGCTTTGATGTTAGTAACACTCAAAGCGGGATGATAAGCGGGAGTGGCCAAGGACGGGGAGACGGCGTCGTCGACCATGGTAGATGACAGATGGAATGAAGATAAGAAAAGAAGGGAAGAAGAAGAGAGGCGTGGCCTAGGATAGAATGGCTGATACCATGTTAAGATTAGGAATTCTCCCTTAGGGAGGCTATCATATTATTCATATAATATATATACTAGAGTACATGAATACCTAATTACCATATATACATTAGGCTAATTATGTATACCAAGATACTACACATATGTACAATATATGTACTCTAATAATGAGAATAGGTGGAGTACAATCCCTGAACGCATACATAAAGCAGACGCGGAAACACGGTGTACAACTTTTAGCCCACCGCTTGTATTTTTACAGTCTACTGGACACCCGATAACGGTGAATCAAGTGTCTGAGATAAGGGATGACTTAGGCCTTATCAAGGCCAAAAAGTAACAGACTCAGCATTGTTACTTTGTTTCATATTCATGGCCTCTGTTGTTTGATGCTTGGCTCGTCGTCGATGGAAACCTTGCCGTTACTTACAGGACCTTCACTTATATGGGCAGTTGGGCACCAATCAATCCATTGGGTGCATCATATAATTATTACGTACCACTATTAGCATTACTACTATCTTATTGTCTCTGGCATAAATCACTTTGCTGTAAACATATCCATGTACCTGTAAGTGGCCTAAATAAATGTATCAACTTTAAAAATTGTTGTTATTGTATCTTGTACTCTACTTTTTTAAGTAAAAATATCATTACCAAAAGAGCTTTTTTTAGTAAGTAGACGAACTTCAATGAAACACCCTCGTACAAATAATTTGGTCAACTATGTCTGTATAAGACCAACTACTAAAACAAAAAAAAAAAAAGATTCTCATAGATGCTTTGTCCACATGCATCATATCAAAATCATTAATTTTCTTCTTTACAATTTGTTAAACTCTAGCTCTAACTATTCCTAACTCCGTTCCAATTTCCTTGCAGCACTAATATTTTCACGCCTCCCAACATACAACTTTAATAATTGATATGTTTTAGTTAGACCTGGGCATTGGTCGGGCCGCGCCTATTCGCGAGCTCGGCCCTCGGGCTTGAGGAAATGGCGGGCCTGGTCGTGCCGTGCCGGGCCTGAAATTTTCAGAGTTTGTCCACGGCTCGGCCCAGGCCCACAGGTCCGCGGGCTGGGATCGTGCCACCTGCGGGTCTGGCCCGTATTTTATGTTGTTTTTTTGGATTTTTGGCAATTTTAAGCTAAAAAACGAAGAAAAGGAGCGTTCGGCCCGCGGGTCATATAGGTGGGCTCGTGTCGGTGCGGGCCTGAAAAGAAAATTTCTTGACCATGGTAGGCCCACGACCCACATAGCGGCCAACGGGCCGGATCGGCCCGCGTGCTGGCCCGGCCCCTGCCCACCTGTAGTTTTAGTATCTATAAATAAAATTTATAAAAAGTTGATATTTTAAAAATATATATAGAAACATATTTAATAACATCCCACATGACTATGTTTAACCTTACACATTCTGAAAGCATCCTCTATCCTGTACATAATTGTAGAATGGTAAAAGAACTTCTCACTCCACAAAAAATTATCTTTGTTTAACAATTAAGTTCTAGTTCTGTAAATTTGTCCCCTCTCTTCCCATCAGTTATACACTAATTTACTTTATATAATGTATCTCATGGATCCATAGAGCATGGGTCTAAGTATTAATTAACGATTACTTCTCTTTATTTGTTCTTCATGCTTTCTCCATTGAGATATTTTAGAAAGGTATTCCTATAGAGAATATTACTTTATTTTGACAACAAGTATATGAAACAATCTACGCAACAATGTGAAGGATTCAAAGTTAGTGTACAAAGGATTTTCAATCCTCCATGCGCCCTCGAGACTAGCAAAATACCTTTTGGCCGAGCTAAAAGCTAAAAAGGACGGTACTATGATAACCATCACACTTGCTGTTAGCAAAAATGACTTATATGTAGTGGCTTTTAGCCTTTTACTGATCAAGTAGCAGGTAAATTACGGGTTCATTACATTCCTGATATCAATCTTGCCACTGCAAAGGCAACTTTTCCTACAGCAATGCAGCACATACAAATCAGTATTTACGTATCAATTGAAGGCGTTCCTTGTTCTAATAGAGTAAACTTTCAGTTGGGATTTGTGAAACTTAAAGAATATATGCTCAATGTCTATGGAAAAAAATGTTCAGGACTCAGATTATAGGAAAAGTGAAGCAAAGTTCCTTCTTGCCGAGATTCAAATGGTTGCTAAGGCAGCACGATTTAAGTATGTTGAGAGCAAAGCAATCAATAATCTTGTACCAGATTATATGGTGCCTAGTTTAGAGAACAATTGAGCAACATTTCTGAAAGTATACGAAAAGCCTTTAAGAAGTTGATCAGGCCACCAATTGAATTAGCGAACGCTACGAATGGGGAATGGACTGTGGATCAAGTGAGTGATATAAAGCCTGACATGGGAATCCTAAGCTATGTACCTTAAAATTAAATCATATGATTCTGTAATGTAATATTATTGTCATGCACGCTTAATTGTGTTGTGTTACTTCTTTCCAAGTGATATTATGTACGTGTGTATCTTATGATGAGGATATTTTGGGATTTCTAAAACCCCATTGTCCCCTAATAGAGTTTTATTGTATTATGGAAGATGTCAAGTAAATAAAAGCACAACTTTCTATGGCTATCAGGCCATATTTGGTAACATTAGCTGAACTGTAGCCTAATTGATAAACTAGCTGAAATTGACAGACGATGAATGGATCAGGTAGCTTATATATATTATGGTGATAAAAGATCTTTGACATTAATTTCATGAAATTTTTTTACAAACAACTTCATGAGATTACTATAATAACAACGAATAGTCTCATCGTTTTGACTACATATTGATAAGTGTAGACACATAATCGTGTCTCCCCATTTAAGGATCCGATGATGAAACATACCGTGGAATTAATTGGTCCAATCCAAGGGCAGAGCAGTCCGAAGAGCCATTCAAAACCATTTCGAAAAGTGTTAAAGTCCTATTTTAAAATCCAATTAATTATTCATGATAGTTAATTGTATTTGAGCCCAATTCTTTGAAAAGCCCAATTAATTGATAATTAGTTGATTTATTTTGATAAATAAATATTTTCAAAAGATATATTTTTTAAGTCAAAATTAGATTTTATCCTGTATAATCATATTTCCGGAATTAAAAGATAAAAGAAAATCTTTAAAACGCGTTTATATAAAAAAAACTATCAAAAGTGCGCTGAGCGCAACTGACTGTGATGAGCGCACGTGTCCTGTCACGTCGACTTCCACGTAGGTTGCGCCAAGCGCACAGGCTGTGCTAAGCGCACCAGAACTGCCACGTAGACTTCTGTTTCATGTAGTGTCCTGCGTCAAGCGCAATTCTCTACTTGAGATGCGGAATTTCTTTCTTATCTTTTCTAAAAGCGCGTACCACGTGTACGCTTTTTACTGGTCATGTAGCGTCATACGCTTGCCACGTCAGTTGCGCCTGGCGCAGCAGGCGCGTGAGGCGCAATGTTGCTTTCCCTATAAATAGGCCTGATTTTCGTACATATTTAAAGACGAATTTTTCACATAGCACTCGACGAATACTTTACGAATCTCTCTACAAACTACAAAACTTCCCTACAAAAACCACACCTTTCAAACACAAATACATTCAATCTACATACTTTCATACATTCAGATTTTCAGGCTTCACGATTGCTCGTCTCGAAGGTTGTCAATCTCGCAGACCCAAGCCACGGCATAATCCTGATGGTCCTTATACAAATTATTTTTATATTGAAGTTACTAACAGTTTTCTTTCCTGATGTAGATCTTTAATGTATAATCGCTATACAATATATTCTAATGCTTTTTCTATACTTTCTTTTATTTTATTTTATTATTCAATGCCTTTGTATATTATATGCTTGCCTGATTGTTCTATGCATATTATGTGATTGTCCCTGCTTTATTGCTTTTATTACCCACATGTTGTTATTGCTAAATAAGACCTAAATAACTGTTCTAACATTAACCAGATTAATTTGAACAACTTGTGTTCGTAAGAAGGAGAGATGGCTGGCATCTCCCCTGACAGGGACGGGAATGGCTTTCGAGCTTTCTCATTACCACACATCCGGTTAAGGCTACCCACCTATTGGTGGATCTTATAACCCAATTTATGTGAATCATCAGCTGTTAAGTAGGAACTTTAATGCAGAAGATGTAAAAGAGGCTTTGTTTGATATTGATGATGGGAAGGCTCCTGGTCCAGATGGGTTTTCAAGTAGATTTTTCAAGCATTCTAGGATATCATTGGAAATGACATATGTGCAGCAGTGCTTGATTTCTTTATTTCTAACAGAATTCTTAGGCAGATTAATGCTACTACTCTTAGTTTGATTCCAAAATGTGATCGACCTGAGGATGTCACTTAATACAGACCCATTGCTTGTTGCAATGTGTTGTATAAAATCATCTCTGAAATGCTTTGCAAGATACTGAAGGAGGTTCTCCTTGACTTAGTTAATCCTATTCAGAGTGCTTTTGTGGAAAATAGAGTGATTTTCCATAATATTCTTATATGTCGGGATATGTTAAGACATTATAAGAGAAAAATTGAGCCAGCTAGATGTACAATGAAAGTAGATCTTAGGAAAGCTTATGACTCGCTTAGTTGGTTTTTCTGAAGGACTTGTTGAAGGGTCTTGGGTTTCCTAAAAAATTTGTTAACTGGGTGATGATTTGTGTTACTTCTCCTACTTATTCCCTGAGTATTAATTGCAGTTTATGTGGCTTTTTTACTGGCAAGAGAGGGTTAAGACAGGAAGATCCTATCTCTCCCCTTTTATTTGTCTTAGCCATGGAGTACAGTTCTAGGTTGATGTCCAAGATGAGTAAGATGCAGGAGTTTGCTTTTCACTATAGATGTGCGCCATTGAAGCTTACACATTTAATCTTTGCAGATGAATCACAACTATCTGAATGGCTCACAATTATGAAGAAGAATCAGAGTAGACTTGAAGCGATTGATCATGGTAACCCTCAATCTCGTTGTTTGATTAATGAATTTGAGAAAGTTCATAATGAAGAAAATACTGCACCAGTTGTGAATGATCCTATAATAGAACCTAAATCAAATAAAATTAAGATTGATTTAGAGGATATTCAAGATGAAATTGCGTATTGGGAGAATGCTATTGGGGCAAATCCACCATTTCCAATAATGGAAGGATTTCTTCGAAGAATCTGGGGCAAACTGGGTATAGATAAGATTGCAGCGATTGGGAAAGGGTTATTCATAGTTAGAATGACCACTAAGGAGCAAAGAGATGCAATAATTGCAAGGGGGGTGGTGTTCCAATTCTTTGATCGTAAGCCAGTTGTTGTTAAACCTTGGCACCCTGAAATGGAATTGCAAAAGGAGGACATTAAAACAATACCAATTTGGGTACATTTGCCAAAATTGGAGTTGAAATATTAGGGGGAGAAATGTCTATTCAAATTAGTTTCGAGGATTAGTAATCCAATTAGAATTGATCAAGCTACAAAGGCCAAGGATATGTTGAATTTTGCAAGGATCACGGTGGAGGTTACCGTTGATCAAGTCTTCCCTAAGCATATATGCTTTGAAAATGAAATGGGTTGTGAAGTAACACAGACAGTGGAGTATGAGTGGCTGCCAGTTACTTGTAGCAATTGCAAAGGATTGGGGCACCCTATAGAACACTGTAAGCACAAGAAGCAAAATGTCAAGAAGCAATGGGTGGTTAAGAAAGTACAGAAAGTAGTAGATGAAGAGGGTTTTCAGTTAGTTCAGAAAAAAAAGTACACAAGAGAATGCAAAGGAAACTGCAAAGGAATCATCTTTGGTTACAAGGAACTCTTTTGCAGCTCTGAATATGGAAGATGCATGACAGGTGCATGGTGTAGAGTTGGGGAGATATGGTAACTATTGCTAGTTCAGTTTATGGAGCTTGGGTAGTGTTGGGTGACTTTAATGCCATAGCTAATATAGATGAAAGAGTGGGGCAACCTGTGAGAGAAAGGGAGATTGTGGATTTGAGAAATTGTATGGAACATTGTAACTTGACAGACATGAAGGCCACAAAGCCTTAGGGAATGAGAGTTGCTTTGAGGATTGGAATGAAGCTGAGGCTAATTTTCTCCCAGAAGGTGATTTTGATCATTGCCCCATCATTCTTTGATCATTCCCTAATGAGCAGAGGAAAAAACCTTTTAGGTTTTTCAATATGTGGAGTGCATCTCAAAGGTTCTTAGAGATTGTGGAAAGAGTTTGGAGTACTCATGTAGATGGTACAAAAATGTTTAGAATAGTTAGCAAGTTGAAGCTTCTTAAACCTGAGTTGAAGAGGCTGAATAAAGAAGAATTTGGTGAAGTTTCAGTTCAAGATGCAAGCACATACCAAGTGATGATACAGGCTCTACAGCAATTACAAGCAGATGTTACAAATAGTGAGTTGGCTGAAAGGGAAAAGCAGTGTAGACAGAGGTACAAGGAAGCTCATAAGCATTATGTTACTTTTCTTAGTCAGAAGGCAAAGATAAGATGGTTGGAAGGGGGTGATGTAAACACAAGGATTTTTCACCAGAGCATCAAGATGAGAAGAGTTCAGAACAGGATTAACATGATCAGGAATGGTGAAGGGGATTGGGTTTCAACTGCAACAGAGGTTATTGGTGCTTTTCTGAGTTTCTATCACGATTTGCTTGGAAGTAATGGGAGTACTAAAGGAATAGAGCAGGTAATTATAGACTAGGGGAAAGTGGTGACTAAAGAGCAAGCTCAGTATTTGTCTCTGGATTTTACTTCTGAAGAAATTACAAGGGCTTTATTCTCTATCCCAGATGACAAATCACCAGGGTTAGATGGTTATTCAAGCCATTTTTTAAGAAATCATGGCAGGTAATAGGCAATTATATTATAGAAGCAGTCCAAGATTTTTTTCGGCATAGAAAAATGTTGTCTGAAATAAATGTTACAGCCATCACTTTGATACCTAAAATTAAATGCCCAGCTTCAGTTGGTGATTACAGACCAATAGCATGTTATTCTGTCATTTATAAAACTATCACTAAACTCATCTGTTCTAGGCTAGGTTTGGTTTTACCTGATTTAATAGCTCCAAATCAGGGTGCTTTTATTAAGGGAAGAAGTATCATCAATAATATTCTTCTCTGTCAAGATTTGGTGAAGCGCTTTAATAGAAGAAGTCATCAAGTTCCTGGTGTGATGATGAAAATTAATCTAAGGCGTATGATTCTATAGAATGGCAATTTGTGGAAGATTTGTTGATTGCTCTTAAATTTCCCCCTCATTTCATAAAGTGTGTCCTTGCCAGCATTAATTCTCCTAAGTTTACTCTGCTGATAAATGGTGGTACTGAAGGGTTTTTTCCAACCAAGAGGGGACTCAAACAAGGAGATCCCATGTCTACCCTCTTGTTTGTTCTTTGTATGGACTATTTGTCCAGAATATTCTGTTATATTGGAGATATGCAAGAGTTCAAGCACTTTATAGGCTGCTCAATGCTGAAGCTTAATCATCTTTGCTTGGCTGATGATCTGTTAGTGTTCTGTAAAGGGGACCCTCGATCTGTTTATCTGCTCTTACAAGGTTTGAAACTTTTTTCAGACACATCTGGGTTGAGAGCCAACAACAGTAAATCAGCACTGTATTGTACTGGAATTTCAGAAGCAAAAGCTGATAGAATACATCATTTTTCAGGATTTGCAAAAGAAACCTTACCTTTTAGGTACCTTGGAGTACCCATTTCAGCCTAGGAAAATCAAAGCAGCTGACTGTGATGCTCTTGTAGATAAGATGACAGCTAGGATCAGACAATGGAGTACAAGAAACCTCTCTTTTGCAGGAAGAGCCCAACTGGTTAATGCAGTCTTAATGAGCATCCATAGCTATTGGGCTCAGATTTTTATCCTCCCTGTTGCAGTGATAAATAATATAAATAAGTTTGTAGATTTTTTTCTATGGCATGGGAAGGCAAATGATGTTAAAGGTGGGTATGTGAAATGGGATCAGGTGTGCACACACATAAATTATGGAGGGCTTGGTTTCAGGAACAATAGAATTTGGAACAAAGCAGAAGTAGGAAAAATTGTGTGGCATATTGGTATAAATAAAAATGACCTTTGGGTCAAATGAGTGCATGCAGTGTATATAAAGAACTAGAATTGGTGGGACTATGTGGTTCCACAAGGAGCTAGCTGGGTTCTAAAATATCTTTGTAGAGTGAGGGATGAGCTGAAAAGTTTGCATATACAGACATGGTCTGAGCACACTCAATACAAGATAAGCAAGATTTACAGTCAGTTTATTGGAGAACAACCCAAGCTTAATTGGGTGACTGGAGTTTGGAACAGATTATCACTCCCTAAGCATAAATTTATTTTATGGTTAGGAGTTCAAGGAAGACTTCAGATTAGAGAGAAGCTTCACAAAATTGGAGTTTGTCAAGAAGATGTTAGTTGCATTTGTGGTTTGCAGACTAAAACTCATGATCACCTACTGTTTAATTGCACTTATAGTAGAAGACTAATGGAAATGGCTCTGACCTGGGTTGGCCTCACTTACAAAACCAGAACCTTACCTCAGTGGTTGATGTGGATTAGAAGATCCTATAAAGACTCAAAGACCAGAAAACAAGTGTTGATCACTGTGGTTGTTGCTGTTGGTTATCAGATATGGAAGACAAGGAACAAGGCTCTTTGGGACCATGTTGTGCATAGTGTGAATAATAGTTATAAAACTGTACAGTTTGTAGTTAACAATAGAAATTTATGTTGCTTCCCTAAGAAATGTAGTTCGGTTGACAGAGCTTGGATTGAGGGGATGTAATTTTGTAGTTTCTAGCTGTTTAGTTTTGCTGTTTGAGTAGTTCTGTTTCTAGAACTTGGTTGAGAGTTTTTTCTAGCTTTTGCTGAGTTGTATAGCTTAGCTGCTGTGGTTTTGCTTTCTTTTAGAAAGCTTAGGTTGTAAAGGAGTTTTTTGTTTGGTTTTGATATACATACTTACTCACTTACCAAAAAAAAAAAATAATCTTTGCAGATGACTTAATGTTATTTTGTAAAGGTGAAGTTCAATCTGCCATTTTGATGAAGAGAGTTTTGAAGACTTATTCAGATACATCTGGATTGTTTGCTAGCCAAGAGTAAACTGCTGTCTATTTTGGTAATGTTAAGGAGGAGGTGCAAGGTAAAATTTTGCAGGTTACTGGATTTCAAAGAGGGACATTCCCTTTTAGATATCTGGGAGTTCCTGTTACTTCCAAAAGACTTGCAAAATTTGACTGTGATGCTTTGGTTGATAAAATTTTGAAAAGAATTGTTTGTTGGAGTTATAGACATTTATCATATGCTGGTAGATGCGTCTTGATCAATTCTGTTCTCATAAGTTTGCATACCTATTGGGCTCAAGTGTTCTTGCTGCCCAAGGGTGTTTTGGACAAGATTGTTCAGATTTGTAGAGCATTTCTATGGGAAGGCAGAACAGTCTTTACTAAGCCCCCTCCTGTTTCATGGGGTGATCTTTGCTGGCCTAAAAATAGGGGTGGCCTTGGTATAAGAGATTGCCATTTGTGGAATCAGGCTGCTTTGGGCAAGTATGTATGGCAGATTGCTAAGAAGGCTGATCTACTATGGATTAAATGGGTCCATTCAGTCTACATTAAAGACTCAAATTGGTGGGAGTACCAGGTGCCTGTCAAAGCTAGTTGGGGATGGAAAAACATATGCCAGGTGAGAAGTAATGAGGGCTGGGTACAACAATGATACTCAGTGGAGAAACTCTGCCAAGCCTTACAGTATTAGAGATGGTTATAATTGGTTAAAATGGACAAAGATAAGCCTAGATGGAGTCATTGGGTCTGGAATACTTGTAATTTACGCAAGCATTCTTTTATAGCTTGGCTGGTGGCTACTGGAAAGCTTAAAACGAGAGAGAAATTGGCTTCAGCTGTTATTTGTAATGAGCAAGAGTGCACCATCTGTAGTCAAGCACCTGAATCCTGTCATCATCTTTTCTTCAGATGCATGTTTGGGAAACAGGTTTGTTCTGGTATCATGGAGTGGCTTGGAATCTCAGTTGCAGCAAATGAATGGATCTACACTTGCTGGAGGAAATGGGTAGAAAATACAGAAGGAAAAGATAGCAGCAAATCTGTTATGCCTCCCTTGCTGCTACAATTTATCATATTTGGAAGGCTAGAAACAAAGCACCTTTGGGACTTAAATGTTCCTTGTCCTCTGAGAGTCATTAAATGTATTAAAAAGGTGGTTTGTAGTAGAATTATTGGTCTGGTTCATGAGAAATGGGGTGCTGTCGGTAGAGATTGGTTAGAGCAGCTTATACTGAATTGTAAATAGCTGCTGTTGGCTGTTTCTGTTTTTGTTATTAGGCTGTTGGTTTAGTGTTCTTGTTCTGGTGGTTGTAGTCTGGGTGATGTTTTTTAGTTAGCTGTGTGTTTGTTTAGGTTGTATTTCAGCATGGTTTTTTCTTGCACTTTTGGTATAATACTTACAGTTTACCAAAAATAAAAAAAAATAACATATCACTAAAAAATTATCTTATTATGTGTTTTCCGAACCAATTTAGACTAAATATTTTTAGGGTGCTTAAAACGTTATATGATTATTCTTTGGCATAAAATTCGTAATGAATCGATATTTAGTAAAGGCCAACAAGGGGCAATATAGTTCCTGACTATATTCGTACCCTCACCCCCGAACTCAATCTTTGGTTCACTTTGACCATCTATGGAGTCAGGACGGGGAAATCTACATTGGATAATTTGTCCCTACGGTTTTCCTATATCCAATTAGGTTTATAATTCTTCTTAAAAAGAATTGTTGGCGACTTCTTTCAAAACAATTTTCAATAAAACATTAACAGTGGGGTAGTCAAATATAATATGCGCTCACACCGTGTAGGCGAAATTAAAACACTCCTACAATTTGGCGACTTCACTAGGGAGGATTTTTTTAAAAAAAATAAGTTTTTCTTAATGAGTGGGTGAAACTTGAAAAATACAATTCATTCTTATTTTTATGCCTTAGAATAATATACAGTTTTGCATATGCATGGCTGTTGTTCAGCCACCATAAGGGCAATCTACCTTGCCTCATTAGCACATGTTCTATGTGTGAGGTCACCCCCAAAGGTTTGCGCTTTGTCCTTCCAAAAAGCTTCCTGAGCGATAGTGTTGGATCTTAGTCATAAGCAAACCTACCCAGCCATGGCATTGTTCTCTTGTTCCTGACTTGAGATTGGAGTGCGTCTTACACGTGGCCACCTCTTTAAGCAGGGGTACGGAGCGTGGGATCAATCTCTTAGTCATGGATCTTTTCAGCCTTAACCTAAGCCTGACCAATAGTTGAATGTAGAACTGGACTTTAGGTTGAGAACTTTTGCATCCATGTTACCTGACATTTATATGTGATTACAATTTTTGCCTGCTAATATGCTTTACGCCCGTAATTATTGCAAATCGCATCTAAACAAATCGTCGTTCTCGCCCGAACCTTCGTCAATTTATCAATAAGCGTGCCGCCGAGCATTGCGCCAAACGCATTAAGTTGCGCCTGGTGCAACGCTCTTGCACCAGACGCATAGATTGCGCGCTGCGCGCACCAGTTGCGTGGCACGCAGTCTATTCGTCCCATGCTTATTGGCCTTTTGACCTTTGTTCGAGTAAAAGATAACAAGTTTGCATCGTATTCAAAAAAAGGGTCAGTCTTTTCATGCAAGGTAGAGTCTGTCCTAAAAAATGTATCTAAAGGGTCATTGTAGAGTTAGAGTTGTCATGCATGTCTACCTCTTCCCATCTTCTCCCTACTATTCAACTAATCTTACCTATCAATTCTATCCTACCATATTCATCAATTTCAAAAACTTACTTTTTTTTAAATAAAAAAAATCAATCCTGCACCTCCTTCTATTTTACTCTTTTTCAAAAACATTTACTAATCATTATCATGCCACGACATTTTAATAATAATAAAAAATTTTAAATCAATCCATCATCTTTTCCTAACAAAAGATAAAACAAGGGGTTCCCTTCAAAAATGAATTTCGAAAATTCTAAGCCCATTCCAAACACCTTCAATCCAATCTAATTCAATCCAATTCATTTGCATTCATTCTAGGCTCATATGCATTAGAATCCAATTTGCATATATTTAGGCCTATGTGCATTTCAAGTCCATACATTCACTAGCATTGAGTCGATCTTAGGCCCGTATAAATCTAGTTCATCACAAAATCTAGGCCTATTTGCATCTTTATGTGAAGTCCAGTCAAAGCTTATCCCTAATCAATTCCAATCTAAGTCTAAGTCTAGTCCAATCCAAATCTTAGGTCCATTTAGGCCTAATTCATATCCTAGGTCTAGTTTGCATCTCCATGTAGGCCCTAGTCAGTCTTCGGACTATAAAAATCCAGTCTTAGGACTATAAAAGTTCATCCCTTAAAACATAGCCTGCTTGCTCACTCGTAAGTTCAAGGTCTAGCATTCCTTAAGTCCATAGCCAATTTTTAAGTCTAGCCTGCTTAGTTTAATGTAAGTTCTGAAATCTAGTTGTCTAGCTTGCTTGCTCACCCGTCAGTTCAAAGTATAGTTGCCTAGCCTGCTTGCCTTAAGTTAAGAGTTTGGCCTTCCTAGTTGTCTAGCTTGCTTGCTCACCCGTAAGTTCAAAGTCTAGTATCCCATAAATCCATAGGCAATTTTTTAGTCTAGCCCGCTTAGTCTAATGTACGTTCCAAAGTCTAGTTGTCTAGCCTGCTTGCTCACCCGTAAGTTCAAAGTCTAGGTGCCTAGCCTGCTTGCCTTCAGTTAAGAGTCTAGTCTCCCTTATTGTCAAACCTTCCTTAAAGTCTAGCCTGCTTAGTCACCCGTAAGTTCAAAGTCTAGTCTCTCCTAAACCTAATCGTAGAGTCCAGTCTGCTTACACAGTCTTGTCCAGTCCATGTCTGCTTTTGCATATAGTTAGGCACATGTCTCCATCATAGTCAAGTCTACACTAGTCCAAACCATAACCATTTCCATTTCCATTTCCTTTTCAAAATCATTTTCCATTTTCATTTTCATTCCTCATCTCCCATTATCACTTTCATTTCCATTTCGCATGTCCATTCATCATTTCGAAAACATTGTTTCTTAAAATTTGCAAGATCCACTCGATTGTGTTCATGACCGGTCGAGAGATTACAACTTAGGAATGGCTAAAGGAGGAACAAAATGTGAGCCTACTCTAAAGCTCATCAATCGCACTATCACCACCCCGACTTCATTTAGAGTCATGAAGATTAATTTTGACCGCCTTCACAATAGAGGCGTGATCACTTCCATAGGGTCTACCGCCTTCACAATAGAGGCGCGATCACTTCTATAGGGTGACTCCGAACCCTGCACTTAAACGATAATTCAAAAGGTGCAACCTACATTTGTACAGCAAATTCCAATGGAATAATGAACATATGACATCTAGTGTTGGATCCTACAAATGCACTGTGAAACATGGTCGATAACAACAGACTTCTAACACTTGCTACAACGAGAATCAACATCACCAATAACACATGAGGCAGTGCATCAACAATTCAACAGGCTTACTCTCTTGTTTGTGGTTTCCTAGGATGAGCCAGAGAGTCCTTACCCTGAGCATGTCCTTTTCCATCGAGTCTATGTCACTATAGGACTTCATCTATTATAGCCATTCCATTTTCATTTCATTTTATTTTTCATTGCCACTTTTATTTGAAACTTTTGGCTCCAAATTTTTTTTGGAGATTCACTTTCACATACACAGGGGACTATTCATCCAATTTTTCAAACTTTGGCTCCAAAAATTTTCAACTTTTACAATTTCAAAGAATTAAAACTTTGGCTCCAATCTTTTTTAGAACCCACTATTTATACAGGAAACTAAGATACCATATGCTCTATTTTTTTTCCCTTCAAGATTTTCAGAGGGAATAAAAAAGTTTTCTCTATACAAAAAAATCACTCACACACACTACACTACCAGCCATTGACTTCCACACACTGCACTACAAAATCAGAAATTCTTGCACACACAACACGTTGCATTTATGGGATACATGGATGAAGAAGCATTCCGAGCATGGATTTATTCCAGAGGAGTTGGTAATGACAGCACACTAGGAGAAGAAGAGCTGCAGCTTTTGGAACAGATAACAACTGAAGAAGAAGACAACCAATGTCATTCAACTGATGGGACCATGAGTGTGGATGAATTGCTACACTTGGAAGAACAAATAGATACAGAAGTAGAGGAGGAAGAAGATAATGAGGTATGGTACTTCTTTGAACCAGAGTCTGAAAATGAAGAAGAGACAGTGAATGAGCTAAATGATGATGAGGACAATGAAGGGGGAAATAAAAAACCAAACCTGCTAAACAACATAAGAAGACAAATTGTAATTGATATGTTTGCATCGGCATCTACTGACTTAGTATTACCAAGGGGACTTTTAACCACACTTAGGCAGAAATACTCATGTCGTAGATCAACTATCAATAGGATATGGAGTCTTGCCAAGAAACAGAGACTAGAGGGCGTGGAGGTTAATGTTGCAAGTAGGAAAACTGGAAATTGTGGAAGAAAGGTTAAGTTCACAGATGATGAAGCCTTGAAAGGGGTACCTCTAAGGCAAAGGACAAACATCAGGTCCTTTGCTATGGCCTTAGAGGTTAGCCCCTCAACTGTTTATAGGCTACTAAAGAGAGGTATTACTTAGAAGCCATACAAACTCAATCAAGCCCAAACTCACACCAAAACACAAGATAGCAAGAATGAAATTTGTGTTGTCTCAAATCTTACCAAAAACAGTTAATGAATTGCCAAAGTTTGCTTATTTGTATAACATGATTCATATTGATGAAAAATGTTTTTTCATGAGTAAAATTACACCAAGATTTTACTTATTATCAGAAGAAGAGGACCCATACAGAGCATGCTAATCAAAAGCATTCATTACAAAAATGACGTTCTTAGCCGCCATAGCAAGACCATGGTTAGGGACAATAGGGGACATAATATGGAATGGAAAGATTGGTATCTTCCCTTTCATAGATGAAGTTGCAGCACAAAGGTGGTCAGCGAACAGACCAGCAGGTACAACTAAGATGAAGGCAAAGCAAAGTATTACAAAGGAAACCATCAGAGAAATGATTATCAACAAACTTTTGCCAGCAATTAGAGCAAATTGGCCAGAAAATGAGTGCAAACAGATATGGATTCAGCTGGACAATGCTAAACACCATATCCAGCCTAATAATGTTGAGTTTTTGGAAGCATCTAGACAAGGTGGTTTTGAAATTAACCTAATCTGCCAGCCAGCCCAGTCCCCTGACCTCAATGCACTCGATTTGGGTTTTTTTAAAGCCATTCTATCAATTCAACATCAGAGTTTTTCAGAAACAGTTGAGAAGTTGGTTAAATGTATTGAGGATGCATACACAGTGTATGATCTTAGGCTAATCAACTACACTTGGCTACATTTAATGTGTGTTATGGTGGAGATATTGAAGGTCAATGGGGGAAACAATTCTAGAAACCCACAAAATTCCAAAAAAATTGATGGACAGATTGGGTCCATTATCAACTATTGTTGATGTTTCAGAGGAGTTGGTCAATGACACAGTTAATCTGCTCAATGAAGACATTGTGATTGGGCCTCAGCCATTTGAAGCAATGGAATTGCTTCCAGAAGATCAGTAGAGGCAATGCATTTCATATACAGTTAATGTGCTCAATGAAAATATTTTGTAAAGCATAGAAGTCATACAATTTTTGTTTAGTATATAGAGGTTGTATGACCCTATTTTGTAAAGTTATGACCTTTTTTTGTAAAGTACATAGGTCAATGCATTTCACATCATTTGGTTTCCACAAGTAATGCATGTAAGGAACATATTTTTTTGTAAAAAGAAAGGCTTGGTTCTTTCCCTTAGGTTGTCCCCAATCACCAATATGCACATAACCATATTTAACCTCCTAACAACCACATCCAACATGAAAAACCAGTCAATGGATTGGTGGCATAAGTGGAGGAAAGCCAGTACATGGACTATGTTAAACTTAAACTTGACTTCATTCATCATTGAGGATAATTCATCATCCTCTCATGCAAATTTTAATTATTTGACATTGTTTGACACAAGTCCAGTAGGCACAACACCAACAGACAAATGCCTCATCAATTCAAAGACAAATTAATATGCTAGGGGCACATTAAGAGGAAAAAAAGGTTGAAAGCATATATGGTGTAAAAAGATCATCATCATAGGGAAATTACATCATTATCAAGCATATCACAACCACAACAACACCATCATGCAAAACCAGTCACATACACACACTAAAATCAGGCTATACACCCCAAAATCACTCCATCACAACCACATCAAAACCATCATGCAAAATCAGAACCAACCACAACAAAACTATCATGCACACCCCCTCACAAACACACACTCAAACACAAACTCAAATCACTCCATAAACCCTAAATATAGAAAAAATTACACCCACAGCAACACCATCAAGCAAAATCAGTCACATACACACACTCAAATCACTCCATATCACAACCACAACAACACCATAATGCATACACAGTAACAAATTACTCCATAAACTCTACAAGAAGTAAAAATCACAACCACAACAACACCATCATGTAAATAACTTTCAGAACTAATTCAAATAAAATCATCATAGTAACCATCATGCAACTGATCTCACTGTACAAACATATACTCATCTTAATTACTAATAAAGAATAATACCAACAAATATCAGAGCCAACATGACAAAATCATTCAACACCACACATAAATTCATGAAAAAATAAACTTTAAGAGATAAAGTTAAGAACGCTTCACCAATTCAGAGGAAGACAGAGTTTCAATTTTTTTTACTGCATTTTTAGGGCTTTCGGCAACATAGGTTGAAGTATCAATTTTAGGATCTCATCTGCTGACTTTTGAGGCGAAGATTCAGGGGACTCGTCAAGTTGCAATTTCCTTTTACCCAAGCACGCAGATCTCGAATCAACCGTGGCTTTCACCACAGTTTCTACCTTTTCCAGCAACACCAATTTCGATGTTGGCATTTCAGAACCCTACACACATAAGGGAGCTCAGTAGATGTGTAAGATGAATCGTGGTTGGCACGATCTATCAAGTGCATCTCCTCCGAAGAATCCATATCATCACAACCAAACAAGTAATCCGTCGTAATCCATGAAGAAGACATATATAGGCAACAAATAGGACCGACAGAAAATTATGAGAGATCAGACTTCAAACCCCTAGATCGAACTTATTCAGAGAGACGAGAGATATTAGATCAGACTCAGATAGACGAGAGAAAAGTGATGTTAGGGTTGAAGATAAAAAGAGGCGAGAGAGATGAATCAGAGAGAAGAGTTAGGGTTCTTGAGTGAGAGAGGAGAAGTTCAAGATTTAGGGTTCTTGAATCAGATAAAGATGAGTGAGAGAGGTGTGTAGAATGATCGAGAAAAAGATGGTAGGTGGGGAATAATTGCAAGCATAAAAAAAAGGAGGGAAACCCTAATGTAATTTGGTGGTTAGAATAATTAATAAGGTAGGTGAGTCTAATTGTAATGGCAATATTGTAATAATTCAGTCTTTTTTTTTCCATTTGTGGAACTGTGTCACTTATTATGACTATTCCTTAATAGGAAAGTGACTCGTATAAAAAGAAACGGAGGAAGTATATTATAAAGTAATTTTATAGTAGAAAAAACGAAAAAGCTTAATCTGGTAATTTTACCTCAACGAAAATACGCTTCTATACGAATATACCCAAAACCCGATATAACACAAGTTTGTCTTTAAGGGACACTACTAGAGAACGTAAGGACACTATCTTACCAACATGTGACACTATTATTATTCACTTTGACATCATTAATTACTAGTTATTCATTACATGGTACTGGTTTGTGTAGGCGTTTTTTGATTTCGCCTACGCGGTGTGAGGGCGAATTTGACTACCTCATTGTTAAGGTTTTATTGAAAACGTTTTTGAAGTCGCCAACAAGTCTTTAAAGGACGACTTATAAACCTAATTAGATTTTCCCGTCCTGACTCCATAGATGGTCAATGAGCCAAAAATTGAGTTCAGGGGTGAAGATACGAACACGGTCAGGAACCATATTCGCCCATTGATGGCCTCTACTTAATATCGATTCATGTCAAGTTTTATGCAAAAGAATAACCAAATAATATTTTCATGCACCCTAATAATAATTTAGTCTAGGTTGGTTTAGGAAACACATAAAACACTATTTTCTAGTGGTATGTTATTAGGCAATCAAACTATAGGGAACCCAACAGGTTAATCAAATTATCTGATTTAGTTAGAACATTTATTTAGGTCTTGGTAACAATAAATACAAGGTGATACATATTGCAATAAAACCTAAAAAATATGGTTAATGAAATAGAAATAAAAATATTAAAAATAAGAAAAGTTTCGAGGCGGACACCTCCTACGCCCCTCACGCGTCCACTGCGGTCCGGTCCTAAAGTTTCGTGCAATGCATCAATGTGTCCTTTAGGAGTGAACTCACCAGTTGCCTCTTTTTCCTTCAAGCCAATCTACATAAGTATAAGAGAGAAATGCTTGTGAGCGCAAAAGTTATATTATATATACCTTATACAACCATATAGTCTGTACTTACAATGGCATTGGCTATCTGTTGTGTTCCGGGGTCAGGCAAGACTCTTTTTCCCTTTGCATCAACCCCATGCCTCGAACACCACCAATCGAGGACTCAATCTGGTTGCCGAGGCTGTGCAACTGTCGTCATTGAGCCACTCCCCATTGCCATTGTCGACCCTATTGTGGGGTAATGGCTGAACATCCACTTCTCTCTCGCCTCATTGTACGAATGAGCACCCAAATGATGATAATACTTCCTAGCTTTTGCACTCGAGCTACTTTTCTCACGACTTGCCTAAAACACACAATTATAAACAAATGTTAGCTACGTACGGTGCTATACAATATCTTTTGGATCTAAGTTTATTAAATCTTAATAAAATATTCTTACAATAGCTTGTGGGGTTGTTTTCTTGGCAACAAATGCTTCCTACTCTTCAGGTTTGATAGTTTTCCATATTTGAAATGGTAATTTGGATGGTGGAGATGATGTTTCCGGTGAAGCCTCAGGATCGGCTTGTGTTTCTCCGCCGTAGATGTTCTTCTTCTTTGTACCTACTACTTTCCTCCGCTTAGTGATCCACCTAGACACTAACTTAGCCTTGAAATCTCTGAATCTCTGGGCAACCGCGGATAGAAATACATTCTTCTTGGCTTCATCATCTTCGATATTGAATTGATTCTACAAAAAACGCAGTTCACAAATTAGTTTTCGCAAATGTTGTAATTTATATGCTATAAGTAATATTACACATATATTTAACTAAATAATTAAGAAACTAAACGTTATTGTACTTGAAGCTTACCATGGTATCTTCCCATAGACACCGCTTCAATCCCTCGGGCACCTCTTTCCATGAGTGCAAAATGGAGAGTTTATGCATGCAAATGCCAACTTGCATGCCATACTTTTGACGCCACTTTCCACAAGGATGACCCATGTTATCGTACTCCAAAGTCATATTTGTGTGTTTCCCTAGTGACTTTGTAGGTCCCCTTCCTTTTCTCTTTTTCGTCGCCAATGACTTCCTAGGCATTTGTGCATTTATCTCTTCACGGCGAAATCGAGACAATTTACCCCGTTCCTTTCTCGCATCAAAAGACTCATCCTCGGTAGTGTGTTCAACACCACTTGTGGTGTTATCCTTATGCACATCCGCCATCTCCCTGAAATTGTACAAATAATGCATTAATATAACAAAAAATTAAAATTAACATTGCCACTAAGGGGGTGGGGTGTGGGGAGGGGTTCTTCGTGCAAGGGGCAGCGGTGCGAGGGGGGGAGGCGGCGGTGCGGGGGAGGGAAGGGGAGGGGCCGTGGGGGGGAGGGGGGGAGGGGAGGGGACTGTACGGTGGGGGGAGGGGAGGGCGTGCGGTGGGGGGGGAGGAGGGGAAGCAGGGGGAGGAGAGAGGGGGCGTGCGGTGGGGGGGAGGGAGGGTGTGCAGGTGGGGGGGAGGGAGGGGCGTGCGGTGGGGGAGAGGGGGGCTGTGCGGGGGGAGGGGAGGGCAGCAGGGGGAGGGGGGGGGGGTGGGTGGGTGGGGAGGGAGGGGAGGGGCTATGCGGTAGAGGGGAGGAGGAAGCAGGGGGGAGGGGAGGGGGGCAGTGGGGAGGGGAGGGGAGGGGTTGGGTCAGGCAAGACGGGAGGGGGTGTGCGGGGGGGGAGGGGGGTGTGCAGTGGGGAGGAGAGGGGGTTGTGCGGCAAGAAGGGGGAGGGGTTGTGCGGGGGGGGAGGGGAGGGGCAGCAGGGGGGAGGGGAGGGGGCCGTGCGGTGGGGGGGAGGGGAGGGGCGTGCGGTAGGGGAGGGGGGGGGCGTGCCGGGGTGGGTGAGGGGAAGGGCAAGCGAGGGGAGGAGGAGGGGGCTGCGGTGGGGGGGAGGAGGGGTGTGCAGTGGGGGGGGAGGGAGGGGCGGTGGGGGGGGAGGGCAGCGAGGGGAAGGGGAGGGGGCGTGCGGTGGGGGGGGGGGAGGAGGGGGTTGTACGGTGGGGAGGGGAGGGGCAGGGGGGGGGAGGAGGGGAGGGTGCGTGCAGTGGGGAGGGAGGGGCGGCGGGGGGGGGGAGGGGCGTGCGGTGGGGGGGAGGGGATGGGAGGGGCGTGCGGTGGGGGGGAGAGGGGAGAGGAGGGGGTGTGCGGTGGGGGGAGGGGAGGGGAGGATTTGGAAGCGAAAAGGCTAAAATAAGCCTAAAATGCCCTTTTCGTTTCCAAAATTTAACCTACAACAATTGCAAACCTAAAAATCTACACAATAGTTACATTATACCTCATATAATCATGTTCAAAAAGAATTTGGGGTTAAATGACTCGATAAGTACGAATTGGACCCGAAAAGGCAAAATTTGGCCTAAAATGACCTTTTCGTTCCCGAAATGCAACCAAGAACAAATGCAAGCCTAAAAATCTACACAATAGTTACATTATATCTCATATAATCATGTTCAAAAAGATTTGGGGGTTAAATGACTCGATAAGTACGATTTGGAAGCGAAAAGGCTAAAATAGGCCTAAAATGCCCTTTTCGTTCCCAAAATTTAACCTACAACAATTGCAAACCTAAAAATCTACACAATAGTTACATTATACCTCATATAATCATGTTCAAAAAGAATTTAGGGTTAAATGACTCGATAAGTACGAATTGGACGCAAAAGAGCAAAATTTGGCCTAAAATGACCTTTTCGTTCCCGAAATGCAACCAAGAACAAATGCAAGCCTAAAAATCTACACAATAGTTACATTATATCTAATATAATCATGTTCAAAAAGAATTTGGGGTTAAATGACTCGATAAGTACGATTTGGAAGCGAAAAGGCTAAAATAGGCCTAAAATGCCCTTTTCGTTCCCAAAATTTAACCTACAACAATTGCAAACCTAAAAATCTACACAATAGTTACATTATACCTCATATAATCATGTTCAAAAAGAATTTGGGGTTAAATGACTCGATAAGTACGAATTGGACGCAAAAGAGCAAAATTTGGCCTAAAATGACCTTTTCGTTCCCGAAATGCAACCAAGAACAAATGCAAGCCTAAAAATCTACACAATAGTTACATTATATCTCATATAATCATGTTCAAAAATAATTTGGGGTTAAATGACTCGATAAGTACGATTAGGAAGCGAAAAGGCTAAAATAGGCCTAAAATGCCCTTTTTTTTTCCCAAAATTCAACCTACAACAATTGCAAACCTAAAAATCTACACAATAGTTACATTATACCTCATATAATCATGTTCAAAAAATTTTGGGGTTAAATGACCCGGTAAGTACGATTTGGAAGCGAAAAGGCTAAAATAGTCCTAAAATGACTCGAGAATTGAATCAGGTCACATGGCAATGGAATGCCCATCAGCTGGTAGCGGCGGAGTTGAAACTGTTATAAATGTGGAGAGCACCAGATAGGCTTTCGATTGCCATGTGACCTGACTCTCCACATTTACAACAGCCCCACCACCAGCGCCACTACTGCCCCACACTGCAATCCCTCATTGCCATGTAGGCGTAAAATGACCTTTAATTTTCGTTTCCGAAATTCAACCAAGAACAAATGCAAGCCTAAAACTCTACACAATAGTTACATTATACCTCATATAATCATGTTCACAAAGGATTTGGGGTTAAATGACTCGATAAGTACGATTCGGAAGCGAAAAGGCTAAATTAGGCCTAAAATGACCCGAGAATCAGGTCACATGGCAATGGAATGCCCATCAGCTGGTAGCGGCGGAGCTAGTGAGAAGTGTTACAAATGTGGAGAGCATTCCATTGCCATGTGACCTCACTCTCCACATTTGTAACACAGTCCCATCACTACCGCCACTACTTCCCCCCACTGCACTCCCTCATTGCCATGTAGGCGTAACATGACCTTTAATTTCCGTTTCCGAAGCCAAAAAATCTACATAGTTACATTATAAAACAAAAAAGAAAATGAAAGATAGTAGTGATACCAAACATGTGTGACAACTTACAACAATGCCTTCACAACAATGCCTCACCCACCCCTATCCATCCTCCCCCCCCCTCCCCACCCCCCGTCCAAAGATCCCCCGCCCTCCCCCTCCCCACCCCATGCCCAGCCTCCCCAGCCTCCCCCACCCCCCTTTCCAACATCCCCTCGCCCTCTCCCCACCCCATGCCCAGCCTCCCAGCCTCTCTCCCACCCCCTTTCCAAGCATCCCTCGCCCTCCCCCACCCCCTTTCAAAGATCCCCCGCCCTCCCCTACCCCATGCCCGGCCTCCCCCAACTATCCCCCATTCGTTGCCCAAGCACCCCCACCCCCTACCCACCCTCCATAAGCCCCCTCCCCGCCCCTACAATCACATTTTACAACACAAAATAGAAGAGAAATTAAATAAAACAAAGAGGAGAGAGAGAGTGAGAGGGGAATTACCGACAATGCAAGGTAGTGGTGGTGGTGGTGGCGTCAAGGCGCGCCGAGAGAAGAGAAGAAGAAGGAGCTCGAGGCAACGCCGAGAGAAGAGAAGAAGAAGTGTGCACCGGCGATGGGACGGCGCTCCGGCGATGTGTCGGTGCTCTGGTGATGGCCGTTAGGGCAGTGCCAGTTAGTGTGAGGGAGAGGAGTGAGTGTGCGAGTGAGTGTGAGGGAGAGGGGTGAGCTGAGTGTGCGAGGGAAATTTGCGAGTGAGTGCTACTGTGTGTTGCGCGCAAAACTCACAGGTTGAAATGGGCGGGATAGGAAGGGCTGCGCTTATCCTAGAAAACGCAGCCCTTCGTGTATGAAGGGCCGCGGTTTTAAGTCTAACCGCAGCCCTTCACATAAAGGGCAGCGGTTTCCTTGGAAACCGCAGCCCTTCTTGCGCAGCCCTTCCTTTTTTTTCCCGTACTGCTTCTTTGTGATGATTCGCATGTATTGATTGCTTTTAAGTACTGAAACCGTAAAAGAATATATCAAATGCAAAAGGGGCCGAACTCGAAGGTTGCTTACGTATCTCCATAGGCAGATTTGGAATTGGGGAAGAAATTTTTTTCTTGTGATTTTGTTGAATGAACAATCAGGCCCAACGTAGTTCTGATATATTGAAAACTGAAATTTTACATTTTTTTTTTTGCAGCTGCACTCAGAAAATGAGTTGCCTATGTACCCTTTTTAGTACATTACATAGCAGACAAAGCTAAGATAGATGCATACAACATTAGATCTCTTTTTTATTTGTGTTTTTTTTAGGGGATCAAGCCGCACGTAGCTCTACCTACAAAGTACAAAATAAAAGCAATAGAATGATTCAGGTACTTCTCAAACTTTTTCAGACTTCAGTTTGCCGGGTGCCATGCCATGTATTCTCCTGTCTAAAGACGTCTGTTCCACCTTTCTTTTTTCTTCTTGACATATAAAGGATTGTCTTCTCGGCTGAGGAGCCATGATGTCCATGCCTTGCACACAAGCATACAAGAGGCTCTTGTTTCAAAATCAAGTTCATCAAGGAAGATATAAAATTCCATGATAGATTGAATCGCAGCAACTTTGTGTGCTGGACTCTCTTCTCCTTCACACTAAACGGCCCACACTAGTGGAAAAAACTGCTTTTGCTACTTGTCAAATGCTCCGGTTCACTAATCAACCCGAGCATTTGTGAAAATTTTAATTAAAAAAATTCACAAGTGCTCGGGTTGAATAGTCAACCGGTGCATTTGATGTCAAATGCTTTGGTTGACTAATCAATCCGAGCATTTAACTTGGACCCTCTATTATATCAATTCATGAAAGCATACTGTACGCGTAAAATAATTTAATTTATCGACCCTGCTCATCAGCCCTTCCCTCCTCCCTCCCTCCCAAGTCCATCGCTCTCTCGACCCGAATACTGTACTCCTCCGCCGTCCCTCCCTCCGTCGTCCTTCGCTCCCTCTAAAGTCCGCAAGCAGTTGAATCACAAGGCGTCGACCTCGTTGTTTCTTCAATCAACCTCCCAAACTGCTTCAGGTTTTATTTTCTCCTAATTTCTAGGTTTTTCAGAATTGCTCGAATTAATTAGTTTGTTCAATCATTAATCAAAGTCTTCATCTATCATGTTGTAGATAGCTTCTGCGCTGGAAGCTTCGCCAGCGTTCACGCCCACGGTGGTTTAGATCTGCTTCCTGAATAATGGTTTAGATCTGGTTTATGAATTTGATAGATGTTTCGAATAAATTATTTCATGTATACATAGGTATTGCAGCACATAATGGATGGTCTCTTATCTTTGTAGTGTTTTCTCTTCCGTTATGTTTCTCGGGAGAATTATGTTGTGATATTTCTAGTCTTTCTTGAGTGCGAGTTTTTATCTTTCTAGTTGAGACTTATTTGCATATATAAAAGTTAGGGTTTTTGAATTTCACAATCAAAAACCCTAACTATCATATACTCTTCAATTTTAAGCTCTATTCGATTAACCAATTTTAAGTCTCTTTAAAATTGACTGCGAGGAATGCAACAAAAGTGTGCCGGTTAGTAGCTCTCATTGACATGCACAGCTGCAGTCTTGATGCTAGAATAAAGATGAGCCTTAGTTTATATTCGTTGCGGCTGTTTTAATAGCTTCTCTTCATAGATCCATTTTATGTTTATGATGATTGCAGTGTTGATATTTTGGTATTATGAATAATCGTAGCTCACTTCTTCCAGAGTGGTTGTGGTTTCTTTACTAAGCTAATAACATACTTGAGGCGATTTTATAGATTTCGTGGGAGCATTGGACTTGGAGTGTTAATTGTACAAGTGGGAGGAGGTGTCATTTTTGTCTAGATATAGACTTCCTTGACTCCTTCAAAATTTAGTTGAATAACTATGTGAGTATGATTTGTATTTTTCTCGTTTTATTGTTATTTTTATTTGTTTAAAGTCCTGTTATTGCCTACACAAGAATTCAGATATTATGTTTCGAGTTCCCACTCTATGGAAGTTTTGCTTAATCTGTTGCCTTGCTGGGATGAGACGAGAGTGGAAGATTAGAGAGAACAGTTCATATAATAGCAATGAGCCAAGACTTGCGATTGACATTTTTAAAGCACTACAGTGTAAATTGAGGATGTGTCGGCGTTTTTCTTTCCATATATCCATTACTTTTGATGTAAGTCTCTCTAAGTTGTTTACTGTGTACCTTCTTTTAGATTTCTAGAATACATATACCAGGTATCATACATAATGTTTCTGAGAACAAAGAAGGGTGTTACTAGAATTTTCTTTCAACTAACATATATTTGAAACATGGATTATCTTCAAATTTTGATGTATACTAGTGTAAGTTTTTCTATCCACCTTTTTAGCTTGGGTACAATGCTTTCTTATTTACAGCTTGAATTCCCAAAAGTAGAACCCCAACTGATATAGTATCCATACTGAAAGGGTGAGGGGATTGTCGTTTTAAGTTTTAACTGCAAATTTTAACACACGATGTATTCTTTGCTCTGCTGTTTAGTGTTTCTATTGCTCGATGTACGTGTTAGCCCAGTGTTTGCTTTTAAAATGACTCTGAAATTGTGTGCAGGAGCTGATGTCAACATGGAAGATATTGAAGGTCAAACTGCTCTTCACTGTGCTGCTGAGAAGGGATGGGTGCATATTGATAAAATATTGGTTTATAATAGTGCAAACGTCAATGCTAAGGACGAGGTTCGTAACCTACTTTAATAACTTGCACATGCTATAAAGTATAAGATCCCTATATCACTTTGTTCAGGTTGTTATGTTTAGCTTGTTTAGGTTACATATGTTGTGCAGTGGTTAATGCTTGGAACATTTACCTCAGCATGGAAACATGCCATTGCATCATGCAGCTTGCATAGGAAACTTAGAGCTGTTTGAATTGCTCCTTCGATTTGGAGCTGAGACCGATCCCCCTGACGGGATTGGTCAATTTCCTTTGCAGATAGCTGCTAAACATGCACATACAAGGGTACATTTTTGTGTGGTCTTGTCTTCTAACCCACTCATTACTTTTTACACTTTTAATACATATTTTTCTTGCTTGCTTCTTCGTACTCTTGACAATCTCTCTGGGTCATTTGTCAAACTATAAAATTCTGATAGTCCCTCCTTCGAGAATAATAGTCACATTTACCGATTTAGGATGCGCAGACAAAGCTTACACATTTCCTAAAATGATAATGGTTTGGGATCAATTTTACCATTATACCTTTTATTTACTACTGAGATTGAGTGATGAAGAGATTAATGGAATGGTCCTATTAATACTTCCTCTGTTTTTTTATTGCACCATATTTTTTTTCATATTTAACGAGACACTTCTTCGAATGCTAATATCTCGTTAGTACAAACTGCAAATTGTTTTCCACTCTTGAGGCTTGGACAGTGTGGCTGTCTGATTGTTATCTTAGATTGGTGCATCTAACTTATCAGGGACCAAGTCACTGCATATTCCTCTTTAAGCTTAGATGTCGATGATTCTATATGGGTACTATCCATTTACTAAATTATTTCAGGCATGCAACAGAGACATTAATTAGTTAGTGACTCTTTGATAGTGATTGTTTCATTGGTAAAACTTTAGACTCTCTTGAGAATTATAAGCTATTTATTAGTTAGTGACTCTCTGTAATGCAATGTGTAGGTGCAAGGTACAATTCGTGATAAGCTAAAGCAACACAAGGTTACAAGACCTCAGGCGACGAAGGAGTTGGTTTGGTTTGTGTTAAATATCTTTATCATCTTGCTGTTTGCCAGTCCATATTCCTTTTCTAAGTTTTAACTTATGAGCAAGTTGAATGTGGCAAGCCCTAAACGCGCTATGTGTTGTCTGTTTTAATTCAGCACATTGCAGTTGTTCTAGGTTGTTCTTTATGACCTATTAATCTAAAATTCAATTTTTTGATTTGTTGGCCGAGAAAAATCAAGCCTATCAATTTGAGCTTAGCCTATGCAGCTTATTAATATTTTTATACTAATGCCGACCTGAATATATCCACTCAATAAATTGAAATGTAATTTAAATTTTCCTCTGACATATTACTTATTGTAATCTCTCTTTCTTCATCTGTAGTATTTGGAGTGTGGGGCAGACAAGACAAGAAATCATAAGAGTTCTAGATAATACACTTGTAGCTTGATCATTATGCGTTCCTAGTTTCTTACTTGTTGATATTTATGGTTTTTTTAATTGGTGGCAAAATTAGGTTCAATTTATTGAATTAAGGTGCCAGTTATACTACTTCACTATAGCTTCTTGTAATCATACCTATGATATGATAATAATACATGTGTCTTTGTTGTTTACATTAATTTCTTGCTTCATGTTCTTTACCTTAAGGTTGTTGTCAGGGGAGTCTTTGGTAGGTGGTGCTTGTGGAGCTAGTATTGTTGATTTGATCACCATGATCTTGTGGAGCTAATATTGTTGATGTGATCACACTGCCTCTCCCTTCTATCATGATTTCAATGATCCTCATGTTGATTTCATACTTTTCCCGTGCATCTCTTTGATCCTTTTCTTATATTTGGTTTGTTAAACATGGCCAAAGTGTAGGACACTATTGCTTATAATTTTGTTCTAGATCATGCTTCTATTTTAGAATTATACTGATTTCCGATATTTGTTTAAATCTACTGATTTTATCCCATTTTAGTTCAAGTGTGCGTCAGCCTATGTGAATAAAGATTCGAATTTCAAATAGTGTGATAGTTAAAGAGTACTATTCTAACTCATCAGTCCACTATTTGTGTTTTGATTTGCTGATGTTTGGTTGAGATGTGCCCCAATACTCACGGCCTGGTGCTTCCAGCTATGCGTGCAGCGTGCTTGCTGGCTATAGATGGTTGGTGCTTTTTTTTATTATTTCAAAACTTCAAATGCTCCGGTTGTTAAAGAAAAAACGGAGCATTTCTACTCACAAATGCCCCGGTTTTTCCCAACAACTGGACCATTTGACCTTTTACCAGTTAAAAAAGCTCAAATGCTCCGGTTTTACAAACAACCTGAGCATTTGATAAAATAAATGCTCCGGTTATCAACCGGAGCATTTGATATATGCTCAAATGCTCGTATGACGTCTGCTACGGGTCAAATACGGAGCATTTGTATAGTTTTTAACCGGAGCAATTGATGTTTTTTCTACTAGTGCCAGGACTCTTTGAAAAGCCAATGGAACTTCTTATCAACCCTCTTAACCTCTCTCATGTTTGGTATCCAGTTCGGTTGACCAAGATCCTCCTCGGGAATAGGCTAATATTAATAGAAGTAGTATTTTACCAGTTTGAGGGCGGTATCTTTGTGTGTCTATTGTCGTTCTCCTCATGATTTAGGTGACATATATGAGGTATGCTGGATTGTGGCATTGCCACCCCCATTGTTATATCTCTTGGGACTGTGATTACCCCATATGGAGTTATCATCTTCATTTTTTGGTGCAATGTTGAGATGATAGCTTGGTTCTCGTGGAGCCATGGTCGTCCTAACAACAGAGTGAAAGGAGCTTCGCAATCAACGATCATGAAATTGACCTCTCGTATGACTACTCTAATGCATGAGATCATGGTTGTTGATCATATGATTTCCCGTGTTGAACCATCATATGCGACTATGGTTAGGCTTCTCCTTGCAGAGGAGGACACCTGAGCCAATTAAGGGTACTGAGAAGACATATACTGGTGGAAGCTCCATTATCAACCATTACCCCTTTGATATGTCTGGCACTATGATCGACAGCAATATACAAAGTGTTGTTATGAGTGGGGTTATCGGGAAGATCTTTATCAGAGAAAGTTATGACAGTAGCGGTTTCAACCTAATCTGTGTTGAGAGATCCTACTGGCATTGTAACAGCCCGCTCCAAATAGCAGCTTAATTAAAGACCTAATACTGATAATTACGAAGTTAAGCTGCTAATTAAAGAGACTGTTACGACGAATTTCCGCACCTTCCCTGTTAGGGAAAATTACGAAATCCCATAGTATCCAAGCTTATTATGAAGATAAGTTATAATAAATTAGTTATTACAATATGTTTTGAGTACATAGATTACAAATCAAAAATACAAGTTTAACCTGCCAAGGAACATTATATAAAACAGATTATCTCATCGCAGCTGACTAAACACATTGATCATGACTTCACATTTGCACACATGAGCTAACTCGAACATTCTCTAATCCTGCAAAACAGATGAGTCTGCCCCCACCAGGACAGGTTCATAGAACAAAATAGGTCAGCTTACGCTGGTACACAAGTCCCACCGATTCCAAAGCGTTTCTATACTCAAAGCGTAAACTCATACTTTACGAGATGCTTTTATTCTTATTCAGAAATACGTTAGTACTTGCTCAGAAATATGTTAATACTTGCTCAGAAATACGTTGGTTCTTTCCTGTAAACTTCCATAGAAATACTTTTGCATATACTGGAGAAATTTCCAAGAATTATCTCAAGATATCACACATTGTTCTCCATATATATAACACAAATAATAATCTTATACTTATCATAAACATAGCATAACTCCAGGGAAGGAACACGAATGGAGAGGGCCAGGCCACAACTCCAGACTTTTGAGGGACGTCTCCCCACCTTTCTTATTTTCCGCTTGCAAGACTTCTAGGTCATGATCCTACATAATGGAGCAATACCTGCTCCAAACACATAATGAGCAATCCCGCTCTACAAATGTTGTTCACTTCCCCTTATAAAATAAAACTTGTAATCATACAAAATTATTTATACTCAACACTTGTACTTAAATACTTATGCTGAAATACTTATACTTAAACACTTCTACTGAAATACTTATAATTTTATATTTATACTCAACTAACTTACTTAAATACTTATCCATAGTCATTATTTCAACCATCATAACAAACTTTAACTTATCAAAACAAGTTTCGGAAAACAAGCTTGCTATGTCAAGTTCCACTATATTTGGAAAGGTGACTTAACAACCATGTTTCGAAAGAGTGCTATGATTAATAAAAGTGATTCAAGGCAGGGTTATCAAGATATGGCAGTAGGTGAAGGGTTCATAGAGTGCACTTAACATATAGAAGATTACTTCACACAAAGAGAACATAAATCAATTTAGATGGTTCTGGGTTTGGTGTTAATGAACAATGGTTTTATGTAATGATCAATTGTACTTCTTGGGTTTAGCCAAAGTTTAGGTTTCACACTTAATATATATAAAGGCAGTAGGTATTCATCATGAAAAAAACATTGAAAGGATCAAAGGCACAAGGGTTAACAAGTTCATAAAGTAATTAAGCGAAAAGTCGAGTCTTTAGGTGTTGCTTACTTCTCATACAGAGATTATACTTAATATAAGAGGAAGATGTGATACAAGGTTGATCAACAAACAATATAAGTACTTTACAATAGTTTACCATAAAAGGGCAGCAACAATGAAGGCATCTAAACAAAGCACAATCAAAGTAGAAGCATGGTTTGATCGATTTTAAAGGAACTGGACATGCAACGATTTCTAATTCGAAAATCATCAACCACGAATCATAATTAACACATTGAAATCAACTACTTATAACTTCTTAACAAAACAGTAGGTTTCCCACACAAAACATATTCGTAGCTTTCATAAATTCCATAAACAAGTGTTATGATAACAATTAAGAAAGTAAAGCTTCAAAGGGTGGTTCTTGTGTACCTTAACTTGGTGTCTAGGAAATCAAATCTTACTTAGTAACTTTGACCACCTCTCCAGCAACCTCTTAGGACCTTAATAAAAACATTCATCACCTTAAAGTTAGTAATTAACCCAAAGAAATCAAGTTTCAAACTAATATACCTCATGCATGCTGAAATTCAGCCATAACTCACCTTCCTTGGTTTTTCTTAGGGTTACAGGAATGGAACTTCAAAACTAACGCTTGCCTAGAATGGAGGACACCTTGATGAACCTAGGGAAGTGTTTGCATGCAAGTTTCAGTGCTAGGAGCCAAAGAAAACAAGCTGGCAATTGAGTTGCCTACAACTCGCCAGAAATGGCGTGAATGAGGGAGAGAGAAATATGTTGCTTTGTTGTGTTTGTTTGTGAAATAAATCTCATAAAATGAATTAGGGGGCTTGGTCCCATATATATAGAGAATGGGTAATGGGAAGCTCGTGATTTCGATTTAGTAATAAGGGAAAATCGTCTTTTCACAGCTTAAGAACATTCCAGAATTTTATGGTTTTACTTAATCCTTAACCCTCTGTAATTAAGCTCTAATCCTTCATTATACTTAAAGTAAATCCTTAAAATATGTCTTATAACTTAATAAAGATATTTTGGCTCATTTAGCCCTTAAATCATAATTACAGAGTATCTCAAACACAATACGCTCAAAGTCTCAAAATTTCAGAATAATGCTTGACATTGTTAACGTAATTAGTTAATAACTTATCTTAACTCATAATTTGGATTCATAATCACATGATAACATATAATATTTAGATTCACATACAAACTTCATATAGGGGCTATTTACAATTTTCTTATGCCTCAAAGATGCAATTGATTAAGTACTGATTAGTATGTTAACATATCTCGTTTATCTTAATGATATCGTCTTAAAAAGTGAGGCTATTACACTCTACCTCCCTTAAAGAAGTTTCATCCCGAAACTTATATCCTACCTTAGAATACTGAGGATATCGATCTCGCGTATCTAATTTGTTCGCACATGTTGGTCTTCATGTTCCATTGTTGGTTCTTATTCCTTAGCTAAAATAATGTCGGCCTTGTAATACTTTTCTTTTTATCAAGAGTCTTAATGTAACATTACTTAATTCTTAATTATACAGATTCATATCTCCAAAACTCATAACCTAAAGTTTCAAAGCTTTTATAACATATACCCAAATCTCTTAAGGTAACAATATCATACAACTTCTTCCAGTAATCTAGAGGAGAACATGAGTTACAAATCCATTAACAGATTTGATTGGTCATAACCATTTAGTGCAACAAATTGCGGAACTTAAGTTTGTTCTCTTTAAGTCTCTTAAAAGGGAATAATCCATATAGAACATATCGGAATTCATGTTGCTTTAAAATCACACTCATAACGCTTGTATGATGGCAATTAACAACAAAATGTGACAATCATTATTATGACAAACACTTCTCGAAGTATTTCCAATTTTTTTTCCTCGAATTTCTCGCACTCGCTTCTTAGTCTCATGATCTTATAGGCCTTATGGGAATTCCAAGCTCATGTCATCCCAACAAATAAGTGTTTGACCTTTATCTCCACACATAGGTTTATACGAAGTTATACTCGATTGGTAGCTTTTGCTATAGAAGAATTCCGTCCATGCTCATATACCTCTCCATGAACCCTTAAATTCCAATACATAAGCTTGCAACATATCTTTAACCATTTGATAAAACACCCTATTTGCTCATGCCACTTCTCCCTTCACACTTCCCTTCTTGGCAATTTAAGTATTATGCGACATATTGCGGCACATCTTGCTTCAACTCTCTTCATCAAGAATGCTTCTTTATATTCTGAATCATCACGCCACTTTAATGATGAACTGAGTACGCCCTGCTAAGCGCCTCCATCATAATCTTGTTTCTTTTTTTTTGGCTTTTCAGCTTTGAATTATCGGTACACCCATTTTCCTATGTATTTGTAAGCTTCCATAATCACATACTTGGAAATCTGTTATCTCGTTTTTCTCTATCTTTGACCTTAGTTCCTTGGTAAACTTAACTTGCATTGTACTTTGCTCAAGTTTTCTCAAAAGGAATACTTTTATCACAAAACTTTTAGTTCTCCTTGTAGATCTCCTTCCTTACCTACATTCAACTCCAATTGCATTACTCTTTATATAAATCCTATGATATCGAAATGATGACATCATTTCCCTGCTGAGGTTTTCTTGTTCAAAGCATCTACTACCCCATCTCTCTTCCCCGACGGTACTAAATGTCTACATCATAATCCTTCGGCAATTCTAGCTACTTTCACTATCTAACTTTCATCTCTTCTCAAAAAAAGATATACCTTAAGTTTTGATGATTAGTATACACCTTTCAAGTTATTTAATTTAATAAAACCTTTAAGGTAAATTCCTTAGCTTCCATTCCATATCATGCTCAAAGTAATTTTCTCATGGCTTTAACTACATAGAGGCTCAGGCTGTCGCTCGCTGATGCTACATTAATATACATGCCAAACTTTCCTGAGAAACACGACGATACACTTTAAGTCCTTCTGTCCCCGAAGGCGAAGCTAGAACTAGGCATTGGTTAACCTTTTCTTCAACTTCTGGAAAAACTTCCGCGCCATTTCCCGACCACTCGAACTTTATTCTTTCCTTAATACTTCTTTAAGACGCACTTCCTGATTCTTTGAAAATACCAAAATATCATCTACAAGAACTGTCATAATTTAGCCTAACAAGATTTAAAATATCACTACATCGTATTTACGAACGCTACTGGTGCATTACTAAGCTCGATCGATGTTTTCACAACTCATAGTGACCATAACCCATCCTAAATGTTATATTCGAAATATTTTCCCTTACTGCGTGCATTTACTAATATCACTGATCTTAGATCTACTTTCAAACACCCAAACTCCTTTTAATTGATCGCATGAATCATCTATTACAAGATTATGAATCGCTATTCATAAATGTAATCTTATTAGTCTACTGATTATCTTCACATAATTTCATTGATTCATCTCCCCGTTAGAAACATTGGTCGAATATAATCTTGGTCGAATATAATATTTTTGCACTATTATTCTAACTACGTCATTGACCCGGTCATCTTGGCTTTAAAAGTAGGTGTGGTCCCTGCCACCGATCATATATAAAAATCGATCACCTTGTATAATCGCAATGCTCGCAATTCTCGGATAATACATCTGGGGATTCATCAACTACCGAAGTTCCTTCTATCCTCCATTACTTCCTTATGATTCTCTACTATTTGAATTATGTAACCAATACCTTCCGGTAATGCATTTCCATTTATCACTTTGCTCTGTTCTTCCGAGCTTGACGAAACGACACACCGTGTTATATAATACTATCTTTGCTTGGTTCTTTCTCAGCCAAGACATCCTCCAAAATTGTATTATAATACTCCAAATCGAGAAATATTAAACCCACCTGCAACCTTGACCCTTGCAATCTTAACTACATAATCTCTAAATAATCATTTACAACAACTCGGTCCTCTATCCGAAATATAAATTGTCATAATGGGGTTTAACAAAAACGCGCTAGAGATATATAAATGCTTAGTCCCCAAACAACAACAAATTACCTAAAGCTTTACAATGTTTTTTTTTTGTCCTGAAACCACCTCACTTGAAATGTCTTGCAACTCTGGTGTATCTTCGACATCCCCTTGACGTGTCCATCTTTGCTTCTTGATTCCCCCGTCCGTATATCTTCCTTTTCTTCGATGTTCTTTTCTCTTCTTTTTTTTAAAAAAAAACTTCCATCCGCGCTTACTCTAGAGCACAATCATATGACTTCCCCAAGGTCGGATAGGACCCAATTCTCTTGAGTTTCAGTTCCTCAAAACGATGCCTGACTTCCACCTTTTTTTTCTCATCACAATAATTAACTTACATATTTGAGGAAATAATATGCCAAATCCATTATATACAGATTCCACTCTAATAAGTAAAATCAAATTTTCAAATTCCAAAACGATTTCCGTAATGCAAATCATTTAAGAGAAACATATAACTTATTCGTATTCAAGTTCATTTCACAATCGAACCCATAACATAGCCAACTACAACACATGTTCTTGGATGTATACAAGTTATTTATAAATCAAATCACAAAGTACTTGTAACTTGTTGGAACATTTATAGGGTAATAGGTTTTATAAGCTCATATGGTTCTATACTAGAAGAGGAGGAGGTATAGTATGCTAAGATTAGAATGCGCAAAATCACGTAAAACAATCAAGCAAGTCAGGAGGTTGGTCGCAGGTCGCGACCCCCGTCGCGGGTCACGACCAGGGGGCCATCGCAAGTCGCGACAACTGTCGCAGGTCGCGACCTGCGCACTTTCAATCGCGAGTCGCGACGTGTATTCTGACTTGGGGCGTGAAATTTTGCGTGGACGGTTTATAACCGTTGTGTTGTTTACGTTATCCTTTTAATGACGATTAAGGATTCTTAATCAGGGGATTAATGGGTGTAACAGCTCTAATCAAGAGGGAATATGAATATATGACCTTGGTCATTCTTATGAGTAAAGGAAGAGGAAAAATCAGTTTTCATATTCTAAGTCACTTGCTTTGCTTGAGAGAAACCTTGCTATTTTCTCTCTAGTGTTCTTCACAAACTAAAAACTCAAAGTTCTTGTTGACTCACATAGAAGATCATCTTGTGAATTATTTTTCTCCATTGTATCTCATTAGTTATTTCGTGTTAACCCGGTGATCCTAGAGGGGCGAAATTAAACTAATAGGAAAGCGTAGTTTTCGTGCCTTGGTGTGGTATATCTGGTTCCCTTGTTTGATCACACATATAACAATCTATTAGTTTAATTTTCCTTCTTTTTGGATATGGCTCAATCACTCAAGGACATGACTATGAACATCCAAAAGTTGGACAAGTTTGAGGGGGTGGGTTATCGGAGATGGCAAAAGAAGATGCACTTCTTGCTGACAACTTTGAATGTGGTGTATGTTCTTTCAACACCCATGCCACCATTCCCGAAAGATGGAGAGGAAGAGTCTATCGAGACTACAAGGAAGAGAACAAAGTGGGAGAATGATGACTACATTTGCCGGGGTCACATCCTCAACTCTCTTACCGACCCTTTGTTCGATCTTTACCAAAATGTGGAGAGTGCAAAGGAACTTTGGGATGCTCTTCAGGCCAAGTTTATTTCGGAAGATGCTTCAAGTAAGAAATTTCTTGTTAGTAATTTTAATTCATTTAAAATGACTAATGATAGGCCTATTATAGAGCAATTTCATGAAGTTCATCATATTTGGAACCAAATAAGATCACATGGTATGGTGATGGATGAGGCTATTGCTGTTGCCTCAATCATTGAAAAGTTACCACATTCTTGGAAAGAAACTAAGCATTCCTTGAAACATAGGAAGGAAGATATGTCCATGGAGCAATTAGGAACTCATCTTCGTATTGAAGTGGGTATCCGGGATCAAGATGAGGTTAAGGATACTACTCCTAGTATTCCTAAGTCTACCGTGAATATGGTAGAGGTTGGTGGGTCTAGTGGGACCAAGAAATCCAACAATAACAACTTTAAAACCAACTTTGCAAACAAGAAGACGAAGACCCTCACTTGTTGGGTATGCAATGGACCTCATCTCAAGAGGGATTTTCCTTCTAAGAAGAAGAAGACAAACAATGGACAACCTAGTGTTGTTCAAAACCAAAGTAAAGTTGCACATGAAAATGTAATTGAAGAAATGAATTTTGTGGCTATGATTTCTGAAATTATGTTTGTGCAGGTTGATGATTCTTGGTGGATAGATTCGGGGGCCTCAAGACATGTGTGCAATAATAAGCACTTCTTCAAGTCTTTGGAAGAATTGGATGATGGTCCAATCTTGTATATGGGGTTTCATCTACCCAAAATGGGTCTCAAAGCATGTGAATGGATTTTAGTTAACTCTAATGGTTTTATATGTTGTTATAAGAGCTATATATGTCCTAACATGTGGCTAAATGCGAGAAACTAATTACATTGAACATGAAAAGCAAAAATCGGCCCGAAATGGCCTTCATTTACCCAAAATGGGTTTTAAAGCATGTGAAGTTATTTTCTTGACTCTAATGGTTGTATATGTTGTCATTACAACTATATATGTCCTAACATGTGGCTATGTGCGAGAAACTAAGTACATCGAACATGAAAAGCAAAAATCGGCCCGAAATGGCCTTCATTTACCTAAAATGGGTATCAAAGCATGTGAAGTGATTTTTCTTGACTCTAATAGTTGTATATGTTGTTATTACAACTATATATGTCCTAACATGTGGCTAAATGCGAGACATTAAACAAATTGAGTTGAAAATTATACTTACACAAGTGTCTTCCCATAATGATTTCTTCATTCCCTCGGGCACATCTTTCCATTTGACCAAAATGTTGAGTTTGCGCATACAAAACCCAATATGCTGCCAATACTTTGCACGCCACTGACCACAAGGTTGATCCAAATCATAATACTCGAGGTTCATATGGATCTTTTTATCAACATTCAAACCCTTAGTCGCACCCCTTCCTTTTCGCTTTTTTGTTGCAACGATGCTTGGAGTTTTGGTGGTCCAATGCAATTCTTTCCACGCATTTTTGTGTGGCACAACGATGGATGAAATACATGGATAATCTTCCCTAGCATTGTCGTCAATGGGGGGAGCATTATCGGCTAGCTCCTCATTTATTTCAGCCAAACTCACCTCCTTCATGCACTTCGTTAACAATGGCATTCCCACCATCATATATACCCTCCTCACCGTGCCAAACCCATACATGGTAGTCTTGCCTAAACCCGCGACGAAAGATATGCTCCCTATGGGACCCAATGCTACTAACCATGCCCACATTACTACAATCAACACAAGGACAATAAAACCCCTCGGTCCCGTTGCAGCCTGATGACTTAATGCAGCATCACAAAATTCAAAGACCCCATCCACGAATTCACACGTGTCGCGACTACCGTACATCCATGCACGATTCATTTAAATCAGACCTCTAATTAAACACAAGCAACAAGTACCTCATGTCAATGACGAACTTCATTACATGATTAGAGTTTATGAACCATATATATTTAATGAAATTAGGCATGCTTTCCAAGGGTCCTTATCACTCCAACCTAACCCATACTTAGATGTCTAATCTCACTAGTGAATGTATGCCTTCTTTTCGATTCTACGGAAAATCCGAAAACATTTCCCTACAGTTGTCCAAGTACACGAGGTAGATATATAGTTACTTATATCCACATATGTACCCAAAGAATAAAAGTAGGGAAACGACGAGCCAAAGTTTTCCTCTAGATCGAAATAAAGGCATACATTCACCACCTAAGTGAGATTAAACATCTAAGAACAGTCCCAAATCGGGGACTATTCAAGACTTACTCCTAATGAGTAAGTCTCGAACGGGTATCTAGGCATATGATATGATGATGCATACATAGGTTTTTAAACAACAAAACATTTTACATCTAATCTCAATTCAACGATAAATATATACATATTTTCACATATAAACCAATTTACTATGAAAGAAAGTTAAATATGAATGATAACATACCAATATCAAGGTTGTAAATAGGAAAATCGAACTCAACACTCTGTCACTAGCTAGCTTCAATCAACAACAAAGTTAAAGTTAACATTAGTATAAATTAGCAAATCAAACAAAACTAAACTAAAGTAAACAAAACTAAACAAAACAAAACTAAACTAAACTAAACCAAACCAAACTAAACTAAACTTAACTAAACTAAACTAAACTAAACTAAACTAAACTAAACTAAACTAAACTAAACTAAACTAAACTAAACTAAACTAAACCAAACTAAACTAAACAAAACCAAACCAAACCAAACCAAACTAAACTAAACTAAACTAAACTAAACTAAACCAAACCAAACTAAACTAAACAAAACTAAACTAAACTAAACTAATTAAACTAAACTAAACTAATTAAGTACAACAACAACAACAACAACAACAACAACACAACAACCACGACTACAACAACCACAACAATAACAATCCCACCAAAGCCCTAGTTTTTTAACCTAAAAATCAAACTAACTACTTAAACTAAAATCAAATTAACTCAAATCAAATTAACTCAAATCAATCAACTTTGAACCCTTTAACTATTATACAACCTAATTTCACTAATAATTATTCATAAAACTACAATGAATTATAAACTTGAAGTTTCAAATATGAGATTAAAATAAAAGTTATGAACTTTTAGTTACCTAGGAAGAGGTGGAGGAGGAATGTATTTGTTTAGGGAAGGGTTGAGGACGAATGTATTTGTTTAGGAGGAGGAAGGTGGAGGTACGGCGAAAATCACAGAGGAGTCGAGTGGTGGTGCGCAAGCTAGGGCAGAGACTTACAGCAGTAGTGGTGCGCAACCTAGGGCACCCAGCTGGTGGTGGAAGCTTCGGGTGGCGGCGGAATTAGGTGGTGGAGGTGAGGTGTGGTGGTGCGTGGTCGAACCCAGTGTGATGGCGCTCAGGTGTTACGTACTTCAACTCGCTGCACGTGGGAATTGAAAATGATGAAGGAGGGAACTGAAATTGGGTGAATTAAGGAGGGAAATAACACGGGCTTGTGTGGTAAAAACAAGAGAATCTGATCCGGTCCTAAGAACCGAATCAGATTATTGAAAACTGCAGCAGATTATATAATCTGATCCGGTTCACTAAAAGACCGGATCAGATTGTTTGCCCAAATGTCCCTCCCATTTTTTCATTGATTTCGGATGCGGTTTTCTAAAAACCGAATCTGTTACTAAGTGACAGATAAGGTTTTTTCCACTATTGTTACTAAATACGTTATTTTCCCTTTTAAAGTAATCATGGCTATTAAAAAGAAAGAAAATCACATAAATTGCACATATACACATCAACCGTTTTATTTAGGACCAATATATCATTTGTACATGGTAGGTTTGAGCACTGAAGTTGCACTATGTACCAATCATTGTGGGATTGGAATCCACTCATGGATCAAAACCATCGTAGTTCGATCTTATGTCTCACCCTAAATGGCCAATTTCATTGGGGAAAAAAAAGAAAAGAATAGATTATGAATAACACACCTTTAATAATAAACAAATCTATTAGGAATAAGGTAATCACTCCAATTAGTGATTGAAATGGGGATAAGATAATCACTTTAATTGGCGATTAAATATGAAGGAAGATCAAGATAATCACCTTAATTAGTGATTAAAAATGTAGGTTAAGATAATCACCCTAATTAGTGATTATTCAAGGCTTAAGATGATCACTCTAATTAGTGATTAAATGAGAAAAATAATCGTCCTAATTAACGATTATTAAGGTCTAAGATAATTACTCTAATTAGTGATTAAATGAGAAAAATATTCGTCCTAATTAACGATTATTAAGGTTTAAGATAATCACTCTAATTAGTGATTAAATGAGAAAAATAATCGCGCTAATTAACAATTATTAATGTTTTAGATAATCACTCTAATTAGTGATTAAATGGGGAAAATAATCGCCCTAATTAACGATTATTAAGGTTTAAGATAATCACTCTAATTAGTGATTAAAATGAAGGTTAGAATAATCACCTCAATTAGTGATTAAACTTAAAAGGAAAGATAATCACCTTAATTGGCGATTAACCAAGGTTTAAGACAATCACCCTAATTAGTGATTATATTTAGGAGGAAAATAATCACCCTACTTAGTGGTCAAACTTTAAGATTGAAATAATCAGTTCAATTAGTGATCATGTTTATAATTTTCAAGAGGTCTTAAGAAAAGAGGTTTGCTTCCTAACTGAAGGCTTTTGAGAAATAATCTTAATTGAAGATTATTAAGTCATTTAGAGAGAAATGATCAATTTGAGATCAAATTTGGAGATTGTGTTTGGCTAATTGGAATTTGGCCATTTAAAGCGAGACACGTGAAACGGCCTAAAATCAATTAGGAGATCATAATTACCTTTTTATGTCAATTCTTATAATTGATCCATTTGAAGATAGAGAACAATTTTTAAAATATAAGATGGATTATAATTCAATTTAACTTAGTTAGATTTGCATTTTTTCCTCTTAATTGAGATTGGGTCATTTAATTCATATACTATGATATATTGGGCCCAACATGCAAAATTTACAACATTGATTGCTCATTTTATTAAAAAGGATTGTGGAGTTATTTATAAAAATTATGCATAAACATCTCCATGTTTTTTCATTAATGAGTGATGTAATAACTATTTACAAAGAAATTATTATTACAACAATATGTACAAAATTTATGATCTATACAAATCTTCAATCATGATCTTCACCATGATACTCCTTGATCTTCATCCTCTTGAATGGACTTTGGAATACATGTTTATTTGTAAACTTGTGAAAAATTAGGGATTAATTAACCTCTTTGATTTGATTTTTTATGATGGTTTTTATTGATTTTTATTTACATAATAAAAATGAATCATTTTAAGAGAAACTTAAAATTTCATGGCTATTTAATTAACATTTTCGTATGAAGAGAAATCATTTTTTATGAAACTTGAGTTAATTACTTTATTTCATTTTTCAAAATGAATTTTTGCTCTTATACTAAGTTGTAAAATTCATACCTTTCTGTTGAAAGCGTAAAATTGAGCATGTAAGAGCATGGCCACTCATGCCCCAAAAAAACATGTCATCCCTCCCTCTCATAAACTTTCTCTCTCATCTTACAAAAGTTAATCATGCCTTATGACCCATTTTGACAAATGCACCCCACTCAAGACAAAAAAAAAAATCCTTCTCTCTCCTACTTTTTACTATACCCCATCCCATTTTCTCTCTCTTACATCAATACCATTATTTATACCTTTCGATATTTATAATATCATACAAGATTATAAATAAATTATTTTGCGTATTTACTATCCTAAATAAATTCATTTAATAGTAATTAATTTTGATTAAAAAAATTCTTCAAGAATAAAAGCTTCAAAAAATAATTATTCATGTGCATATAATGTAGAGAGAAAATAATTAATTTCAAAAGTGTGTCAAAATATAGCGAAATGGATATCTATTTATAGATCTCAAAAAGATAGGACCATTGGTGAAATTTTTTTTTTAATTTGTATTTTTAAAGTTATTTAGATTACAAAATTTAAATAATAAAAAGTAATCTTTCTGACACACTGCCACATGTCCACAAATGGTTGGCTTGAGTCATAGGATGACCAACCATGGTTTGAGTCGTAGGATGACCAACCATGGATTGAGTCATAGCATGACTCAAATACAAACATAAAAAAAACCATGGATTCAACCCCATGTTTTTTTTAGCAAGGTTCATGACTTAATTTTATGCCCAAAAAAACCGTGAGTGGGCATGCTCTGATACCTTTATGGATAGGCCAGTGAGTTCTTTTCGTTATGTCAAAATGTCACAAGCTTTTAGTGACAACTCGAGTTATGGTGAATTTTACGCTAAAACTGGTCGAAACAGGACCTTTATCCAATTTGTTCTTTAAAATCCAACTTTCTGAACTTATTTTGAAGTGAATTTTGGTATGAACATTCTAGACTGGAAATTTTCACTAGAATTGGACATTCTTAAGATCCTTTTTTTATTCATTTTCTCAACTGAAGAGAAAATTAGTTTTCTAGAATTTAGTGATTTACATGAACGTTTTTGTAAAAATGATATAAAATTGTATAAAATTCCTATGAACATGATTTTTATGTTTTTGGAAAGCTACTGATGTCTATTTTAAATTTGATGTTTTTAGTTTTGTCAAAATGATACTATTTAAACTTTATTGATAGAAAAATCTTATGTGTTACTGGACAAAATCAGTTTTGCACAACAAAGTTATAAGATTTTTAATTATTTATAGAAAATTATTTTTTCAGAAATTCCAAATCCCAGTTGCTGGAAACATCTTGCAGTTGATAGGAAAAATATTACATCCTATAAACTATTTAGTTAATGCAGACGAAAAATGAAATGAATTACAAAATTAAAACTTACCATAATTACAACATCACATTTTCTGTTATGGAGATGTTTATGCACAACTCTTCTTGAATAATTTTATGAAAACATGTTTTTGGTGATGAACAACAACTTGATTAAAAAAAATTACATAAACACATTATTTCCTAAGAATCTCCCATTAGAGTTGACTATTCTAGGTGGGATGATTCAAGGTTGGGAAACTATTAGGACTTCCACATACCCAAATCACTCCAAAAATTTAAAATTGATTAGAATAAACAAAGAGAAAGTTAGTAGCTGATTAAGAAAGATTAAGAAAAAAGAACAAGAACTTCAAATTTAACTTGCTAGCTCAATGATGCACTTTCTTTTGCAAAATTTGCTACTTTTTTGTGATTTTCTTAATTTCTAAGTGAGTTTTTCAATCCACTTAATTACTAACTTAAACCCTTTTTTTGTGTTTTTCTTTTGATGAACTTCTTTACTTGCTAATTATAACTTTTGCTTAGATGGAGAAATTAAGGAGGAGGAGAGTAGTAGAGTTAAGTGAAGTTGTGTGAAATTGTTGTGTGTTGAATTAAAAAAATGGGGGGTATTTTAACTATTTATAGGGAAATGAGGTGGCGAGTTAGGGTTTGAAGAAGGTAAAAATTCAGATTTCTCACCTAAAAAATCTGATTTTTTTTCCATCCTAAATTACCCTAATGACATCACCCTAATGACGTCATCAAATCTCTTTGGAAATACAAATATTCTTATTCTCTTTGGATTTTTTCATCATTGAGGCAAAATCAAAATTTCATAAAATATTCTTTCCTAAATACATCCTAATACGTAGAAATGCATCGAAAAAACGTGAAAAGAGAAACTGACTGGATCACTGCGCATAGCGCAAAGCCCTGCACTAGATACAGCACCGTGCGCTTGGCGCACAGGCCTACTCCTGGCGCAAGAATCTGTTGTGCGCTGGGCGCATGATCATGCGTCTGGCGTACAGTTCGAATCTTCCGAAAAAAATCGGATTCTTGGCTCTTACACTTTGAATTACGACTCGTTTTTTCTGTTTTTCGAAAACTAGCTTAAAACAATGAACGAAAACTCGTCAAATTAGTAAAGACGAGCATGATTATACTACAAATCATTTTATTAATACGCAAAAATGGAAAACCATACGATGGAATGAAACTCGCGCTCTGAGATGAAACATGCCTTTGACGGGGAGCGTGCTCCACGATGCATGACTATTTTCGTAATTTTTGTTTCTTTTCAAAATCTTTTTAAAATTTTATACGCAAAAGGGGTTCAAAATTTGGTGTCTACAGTTGCTAGATGATCAGGAGCGATATAGAAGGTTGATAGGCATGTTGATATATTTGGGGGTTACACGCCCGGACCTTGCATACTCAGTTTGTATCTTGTCCCAATTTATGCACCATCCGAAAGAAGAGCATTGGGATGCAGCGTTGCGAGTAGTACTATATTTGAAAAATAATCATAGTCAAGAAATATTATTGCGAGCTGATAGTGAATTGAGTTTAGTAGGATGGTATGATTCAGATTGGGCAAATTGCGAGGTCATTGAGGGGATGGTTCATGTTACTAGGTTATTCTCCCATTTCCTTGAAAACCAAGAATCAACATATGTCTCTCGTTCGTCAGCAGAAGCGGAATACCGATCAATGGTAGGAATCACTTGAGAATTAAAATGGCTAAAGCGACTACTTGGGGAGTTAGGAGTATAACTTCGGAAGGAAGTGAGACTTTATTGTTAATAGTCAGTTAGCATTGTATATCGCACAAAACCCAGTCTTTCATGAACAGACTAATATATTGAAGCAAACTGTAAATTTGCCATTACAGATGACTTGATTAATCCGTCATATATTTCAGTAAATTTGCAATAAGCAGATATATTTTCCAAAGCCTTGGGGAGATCACAATTCGAGTTTTTATTGCGCAACTTAGGTGTTTGAGATCTTCACGCTTCAACTTGAGGGTTGTTAAGATATTTATCAAATATGAAAATGATGTAAATAGGATGTATTTTGTGTGATATTATTCTGATATTACTTAGGTATAGGCGTGAGTTTAGGAGAATATTAGGTGGAAGAGATTCTGCCTGGTTGGCCAAGAGTCTATCTTATGTATGCTGTCTTGTATTATTTGACCATGGAGTTCAATGAGAAGGAGCACAGATTGTGGAGAACAAATCTTATCACATGTGCTGTTTGGAAACGGAGCTTGACTTTCAATTTTTTATTGGTAAAGTATGTATATGTGGTCGCTTATTTAAACCCAACGATAGTGTTGGCTAAGGTAGACTTTCATATTTAGCTTGTTAAAGACATCTCATTAGTTTTCTTTCTTGTCGTCATATCCTGCAGCTTGTAGCTTGTTGAGTTGGCACAAAGGTTTGTGTTAACCTCATAACTTTTGTTAACGCTCTAATAAATTTCATCTTAATCTGGTTTTTTAGAGAGTAGAGAAAGTAATATCATAATCTTTAGCTTGCATCCAGTTCTCCATCAATAATAAGCATTTGTACCCTATCCCCTTAATTTCATTTCCTAGTTATCTCCTTTTAAATATATTGATTGATAATATAATTATTTCTTTTAGATTCATAATTGTGCAAGTCATCAATAAACTAGCATGCCGTATTTACTGACCTAACCTTATTGTTTATGCAATTTTCTTTGTACATAGGTGATAGGTCTATGCATGTTAGACGCATAGCATTGTATGAGAGCTTATCATGCTTTTCTTTACCATATCCGTTTTTTTAATTGTTACGCTTTTCTTTTTTGGCCCTTTTTATTTAAGGGCTGCATATAAGAAGGTAAAAATGGAATAAAAATATGCATTAATTGATCATTTTTCCATAAATTCACAACTTATTTCCATTTTAAGTTGTGTATTTATGTCTTACATACAGCCCTAAGGGATGCATATAGCATAACCCTTTATTTAATTGTTATGCTTTTAGTTTTTCTTTAGGAAAAATTGTCAAAAATAATCCCAAGTTTTGGCCATCTTCCCAAATTAATCCCAACTTTGGATTATTTTCAAATAATCTCAAGTTTGTTAGTAGTCTTCCCTTATTGGTCTTTAGTGAAAAAAGTCGGTTTAAAACTCGTTTTAAAGGTCAATACACCGCGTGAAACATTTCCGTTTGCCTTTCATTTAAATAGTGGAGTGGTGATGAAGGCGATTAGAGGTGATTTTTTTAAATAAAATGGTGTCTTATCAAATTTTTAAAATTGGTTCAAACGATTATAGGTCTTTTGGACCAATATGGGAAGATGACTCCCAAACTTCAGATTATTTAAAAATAATTTAAACTTGGGATTAATATGGGAAGACACCTGAAACTTGGGATTATTTTTTACAATTTTTCCTTTTCTTTATATAATAACGTATCACATCAGAGCTAGTCTTGCGTAGACCTGGTCCAAGACTAATATTATTGTGGACTAAAGCCACCTATATGACATAGTGACCCTTTTTTTTTATCATATAGTGACCTTTGAAAATCTCAAGTTACACTAATTCATTATTATCTAACATAGTGACGGTTTTTATGGATACAATCACTCTTTTTTACATTAGTTTACCATAATGAAATTTCCAATTTTTAACTTAGTAACCTCTTTTTCCCCACATAGTCACTCTTTACAATTTACATGTACTCCTCTTTTATATATATTTGTTATATATAGTGACCTTTTTTCCATAAATCACATGTACTAGCATTAGGTCCATGCTAATTTAGTGTGGACCAGGTCCATATAAGTTTTTTACATCACATCAAATTTTTACACTTTTCTACCTCATATATCCACCATCCATCTTAATAATCATAAAACCTTCCCACCTGCTAAATTTTTCTCTTTCCTACAATATTTTAAACTTCTTTTACATTTTCCAAAATCAAACATTCCTTAGATGTACTTATTTCTTTTCTTGGTTTTCCCCCAAAGTGAAGTCTAACGATAAAAAAAACGGAGGGGTATATTGTTGAACTTACAACAATTAAATGATAAGTTGTTATAATTTGTACTGTATGAACATGAAACTTTCAGCACTAGGAAAAATCCAAAACCTAAATACACAGAATTCAAACTATTCGGGTCAAGATTAATAAATAAAATAGTGCAAAATCCGAAGTGTTGTACCAAGCAGACAGTGAAAGTAGATCGTAGATATATTTGATAATTTTTTGCTTCAAATAAACTATACAACAATTGCATTGAACATGATTCCAAATGGAAAACACAGATCGAAAATATGAAGGCGTGGTGGCTTGTGTTAGCAATATCAACGTGGGTTGTTCTTCAAGGATTTTATGCAACAGATGTAACCTTTGACCTTGAAACAGCTTCAAGAACAAAATATGGCACCTTTCTAAGCAATCTACGCAACAATGTGAAGGATCCAAATCTAGTGTACGAAGGAATTCCAATGCTCCCTGCGCCCTCAATACCAGTAAAATACCTTTTGGCCGAGCTAAAAGCTAAAAAGGACGGTACTATCATAACCATCACACTTGCTGTTAGCAAAAATGACTTATATGTAGTGGCTTTTACTGATCAAGTAGCAGGTAATTTACGAGCTCATTACTTTCCTGATATCAATCTTGCCACTGCAACGACCATTTTTCCTACAGCAACGCAGTACATACAAATAACTTACACTAGTAATTACGTATCAATTGAAGGCGCTGCTGGTTCTAATAGAGTGGACTTTGAGTTGGGATTTGTGAAACTTAAAGAATATATGCTGAACGTCTATGGAAAAAATGTTCAGCACGCAGATTATAGGAGAAGTGAAGCAAAGTTCCTTCTTGCCGCGATTCAAATGGTTGCTGAGGCAACACGATTCAAGTATGTTGAGAGCAAAGCAATCAATAATTTTGTACCAGATTATAAGGTGCCTAGTTTAGAGAACAATTGGAGTAAAATTTCTGAAGGTATACGAAAAGCAGTTAAGAAGGTCATCAGGCCACCAATTGAATTAGTGAACGCTACGAATGAGAAATGGACTGTGAATCAAGTGAGTGATATAAAGCCTGACATGGGAATCCTAAGCTATGTACCTTAAAATTAAATCAGATGATTCTGTAATGTAATATTATTGTCATGTACGCTTAATTGTGCTGCGTCACTTCTTTCCAAGTGATGTTATGTACGTGTGTAATCTTATGATGAGGATCTTTTGGGATTTATGAAACCCAATTATCCCCTAATAGAGTTTCATTGTATTATGGAAGATGTCAAGTAAATAAAGGCACATCTTTCTATGGCTATCAGGCCATGTTTGGTAACATTAGCTGAACTATAGGCTAATTGATAAGTTAGTTGAAATTGAGAATGTGATAGCTAAAACTAACAAGTTGCTAAAATGAATAAAGTTACTTATTGCATGAGTTGTTTTGGTCTAATATTTGGACAGTAGTATAGGATGATGAAGTTAAATTGTGTCTTTACATGGCAAGTATTGAAATGCATGTGCGTCTAGTGATTATAAAAAATAAATCCACTAGATAAAGTAGACAAAATAAACCATCAATAAAGGGGAAAAAAAACAAGATGAGGGTTATTCTTGGATCAGGGAAGTATCTATTGAAATGCATGGACGATGAATGGATAAGGGAAGTATATATTATGGTGATAAAAGATCTTCGACATTAATTTCATGAGAGTTTTTTACAGACAACTTCATGAGATTGTGATAATTACTACGAATGGACTTATAGTTTCTACTATGTATTGATAAGGCTTTCACGAGTTGCAAGTCTATGAAAAATAAAAAAATAAAAAATTCTCGTATAATGTAATAGTAAATCAAGGTCGGTCCCCATAAAGGAAAGATTGTTCTATTAAAAAGTTGCATACCTAGTAAAACTAAAGTTATAAGGTTAATGATTCTTTCTTTTATATGAGAGCTTTTTAAGAGAAACGTTTCATTTATTTCAGAACGGAGGAAGTATAAGAATTTGTGCATAATTAAATATAATTGTATTGGAAATTTCAAATGTAATAATTAGATATTCATCCTATATCTCTATTATATAAGGGAAGGGGGAGCTATGGTGTTCCTCTAGGAAATTATTTCACTACCCTCATTAATAAATTTACTACTTTGCCAAGAAAAAGAAAAAAAAATCAAACTCAAATATAGCATAAAAAAGTTAACAAAAATGTTGACACAATTATATAATAATTGAGCCACCATAAATGAAAACAATTGCCTACAAGTATTAACGCATTCATATTAACAAAGTAAATATGAAAATTATATTAGTCAAATATTTTATCAATTAATACACAATCAAGTACTCCGTATTACATTAAATCTATAAAATTCAATCAATTAACAAAGTGAAATAATTTCAATAACAAATATTATGTAATTAAGAACATGACATATTATGTAAATGCAGACATGACAAACCTTTTACTAAACAAACATTTAAATTAAACAAATAAAGTGTTAAATTTTATAATGACACAACACCCCATTCTTGACTTGAAATCAAGTGTCCACTTTTTTCATAATCTATGAAGTAGTGTACTTAATTCAAAAATCAACTAAAAAATATAATATTAGAAATCATAATAAATTCAATAAAAATTCTTTTTTGTTCATAGAATTTAACTTTGAAAAGTAAGAAAAAAAAGGAATGGTGAGAGACTTAAGTGACAGACTAAACCAATCAAATTTTGCTACTTAAAAAAAATACTTTGTATGTCTAATATTCAAATTTTGCTCTTACTTATGCAAAAAAAAAAAAAAAAAAAAAAAAACGAGTTTTTGTCTCGAACAAAATTCAAGCACATATCGTGTGCATAAATTGCTAGTATAAATATAAAAGAATCAAGTATAGCTTATAAATTACCTAGTAATTTTTTTTAAAAAAGAGATTGTAATTTTTAAAAATAATTAGTGACCTGCCATAACCCCGCAAAATTGGCATGGCTAGCTAGTAGCTAGGCGCCAAATTGCAAGTTTGAGGTGGCTTGCTAATCTTCCAAGGGCTGGGCCTTCATTATGGCTTTATCCAATCCATTTCTGGTACGAAGGACGACCATCTTTAGCTAAAGACAATTTCTCTTTACAACTATTTTTGTCTATCTACCTTCCTCAAATATGAAAAATGAAGTATTTGCCTATATATTGATGCTTATCTCGGTCTTCACTTTTCCTTGAAGTAGGGAGCAAAAACTGTAAAGATTGCAACGGAGGCAGAAACACCCAACAATAAACGAGTAAACGTGGGAGTCCAAAATTGACTCCCAATAACAAAAATTATCTTGTTTATGTTTTATGAGTTTATTATTTTTAATAATATGGTTGGTTGTTGGGTATTAGGAAGAGGTCATTTTGACACAAAAAATGTTCTAATTGATATTTTTAGTGCTATAAAAAAAATGCTCTTACAATACTAATATTAACTCTAGTGGTACAATTCTATAAGCTACTAATGTTCAGGTCATGTTTGGTAACATTAGCTGAACTGTAGTGTAATTGATAAGTTAGTTGAAATTGAGAATGTGATATAGCTAAAACTAACAAGTTGCTAAAATGAATAAAGTTGCTTATTGCATGAGTTGTTTGGTCTGATACATGGAGAGTAGTATTGGATGATGAAATTAATATTATTGTCTTTACATGGCAAGTATTGAAATACATGTGCTTTTAATGACTATAAAAAATAAATCCACTAGATAAAATAGAAAAAATAAACCATCAATAAAGGGAAAAAACATGATGAGGGTGATTCTTGGATGTTGATCATGGACGATGTATGGATCAGGTAGTTTATATATATTATGGTGATAAAAGATCTTCGACATTAATTTCATGAGATTTTTTTTCCAAACAACTTCATGAGATTATGATAATAACTGCGAATAGACTCATCGTTCCGACTAATATTGACAAGGCTTTTCACGACTCTCAAGTCTATGAAAAATAAAATATAACAAATTCTCGAATAATTTTGTAATAGTAAATCAAGGTCGGTCCCCACAAAGAGAACATTGTTCAATTAAAAAGTTGCATTGCATACCTAGTAAACTAAACAAGTGGATATTGTATGATAATTAGTTAACCTAAATTAAGTAATTACACTAATATAACATCTATGGCTAAGTACTCTCACTAGCCTGGGCTAACACATAATATGTTTTACCCTCGATCAATTAGGTAATAGTACTCAAAAGAAAAGATGTGGCTATAATCACAAATAATCCTCTCTTAAGGCATTATTGCTTCTCTAATTAATATGTCACCAAAGCGGATGGACATATCACTAGTGGAAAAAAAGACAATGGCTGCGGTGCAAGGGCTGCGGTTTATTGAAAACCGCATCCCGTAATGTGAAGGGCTGCGGTTTTAGGGATAACCGCAGCCCTTCACTTTCCTTTTTTTTTCAAGGAATTGGCGCGCATACTGCATACCACATAATAGACCCTAACTCTTCTTTCTCACCTGATCAAACCCCCATCCCCCCCTCTCTCTCTCTTCGCATCGATTGGGAAGGCATGGCTAAGCTCCTTGTCTCCGAGGAAGCTCGCAAAGAGTTTTTCACTCTTAGCCGCACTTTTGACGAGGTCAACTCTCAACTTCTGACCAAGTTCAGCCAGGTTCTTCTCTCTCCCTCCTTTTTCTTTTTCATCGTTTTTGTTGCTTTCACTTCTCCAATCTGTGTTTTTTAACCTAATTTCGTGTATTACATTTTCTTTTATGTTGATTTGTATTCTTAGGGCTCAATATAATGCACGCCTCTTCGATTCATTCTTCGTGATTTCTGAAATGCGGTTTTCTTAACCTGATTTCCTGTTTTATATTTGCTTATTTGTTGATTTTGATTCTTAGGGTTTAATATAATGTCCGCTTAATGCGATTTTTTTTTGCTGTTGTGAAACTTTAAGTTTTGATTATGGATTATTTGGATTTTCCTGATAGTATTTGGATTTGGTGAGAAATTGGAGGCTGTTAAGATTAAGGAGGTGGGTAGTGGTGAGAAGGGTGATGGTTTAGGGTGGAGAAGGGGTTTTTGGATTGGGGAGGAGAAGACTGGTAAGACTTGGAGGAAGCCAGAATCGAGTGATGCTGTATCTTCTCCTTCTGGCTCAAATCCTTGTTAGTGATTGGTGGCTACTCGATTGCACTTAGCCATCGGTAGAGTTATCAGTGCCTGCAAACAACATAAGCGGAACAATTGGAGAAGGCATGCTTAACCCTACCAACCTCAAGGTTATTGAGTTGTACTCGAATAAATTTTCGGGGATGATTCCTCGGGATGTTGGGAAGCTCTCGAACTTGGAGCAATTGCATCCTTCACATAAACACGTTCAGTGGTTTTATACCAGCATCCTTAATGAACTGCACAAAACTTGTAAAGCTTATTTTGCGAGTTAATACTTTGCAAGGTAACATCACTACACTTAATTTCTCAAGACTTGTCCAGCTCGAAATACTTGACCTTGGTATCAATAGATTTACAGGAAATCTCCCAGAAAGCTTATTTTCATGCAAGTCACTAACTGCAGTCAGAGTAGCCACCAACCACTTAACAGTTCTTCCCTTAATACATTCATCAACTAGATGACTAAAGCCATGAAGTTTCATTCAGGTTCTTGTGGTCGCCTCGACTGGTGGACTTGTCGATACTGTAAGGGAAGGTTATACCGGATTCCACATGGGCCGTTTCAGTGCAAACGTAATAATCGCGTCAACAAATGACACCCCTTTCAATTTGCATGCTAATTAGGCCTTGTTCACTTCAACTTCAAGGAGTAACAGTGAGCAAAAATTAGTTTCAACCACCAAAAATCAGTTTTTGTCAGTAAATTCCATAAGAAAAAAATAATAATCATAAAGCCATGTTTTATCATTAAGAATGTGTTAGAATTAGCAAAGATCAGTTTCAGTCGGTAAACATAAGTTTCAGTGAGCAAATGATCACTAAAAATCAGGTGAACATGCTAGTCCACTTATGATTCTTAAATTCTGAAGAACTGACCGTTTATGCTTTTATTGATACAGTGTGACATGGTAGATCCTGCTGATCTAGCAGCTGTTGTGACAACGGTGAAGAGGGCGCTAGCGACCTATGGAACTCCGGCATTGAGAGAGATGATCTCAAACTGTATGGCACAAGATTTCTCATGGAAGGTGGGATATGCTATGTGATCACTTTTCAGTATATAATACACACACTCCCCTCTTATAATCACCAATACCAACATCAAGAATTCCCATTTTTTGGTTTCTCTACCCTCAAGGTTCAAACTTTATATATATATCCATACTTTAATTTTCTGGGTTGTTACTATTTTTATATGCACACTTATAAAGTTTCTTTCTTTGATATGCAGGTGCAGAGAAATAATTCAAAATGCAGAAATTTATCTGGGAAATAAAGCAGTTATGTTAGAGGCCAATTTATTTCCAGTGAATTCTAGAAAGTTGATCACTTTATTACCCGAAAATTTCAAGCTGGTAATACCTCATAGTTGCTTTGTTTTTGGAAATTATGATAATTTACATTGAATTTGAGCTCTACATGTGAGATAAGTTTATGTTTTTAAAGTTAATGTAACATTTGCATATGTAATAGGGAACAAAAGCTATATCTAGATAAGAAATAATGGGATTACATAATTGAATTTTCTTACTATTTTGTAGTTGTTTGATTGGTAGTTCAACATACACCATCATAATAAAATTTGATTTGATAAGAGTAGTTCAAATGAAATTCATTATGTAATTGTAGAGCATATATGAATGGTTTATCTCGATTTTCGGGTTTCGAAGTGCATGTTTGAACTAACATTTTATGGATTTTATGCTTTGAGTTACCTTTGGTTGGGTTCAAATCAAGTTAGTTCTTGACACGTTAGCTAGAATTACAATTTCTAAAAATAGTATGCACTATGCACTTGATCTTCAGTGTTGAGAGGCACAATTTATGACTCTTTGCATGATATCTCTGTCTATTTTGTTGAAGGAGTTTTGGTTTTACCAACTTGTGTGCTTCCATTAACTGAAGAAAATGTGGAGAAAATGTGGGGTGCTAATACACACACAACCCCTGCACACACACCCAACGGACCCCCTGCTCCACATCCCCTCCCTCCCCCCACCTATTGCTGTACCCCCCCCACCCCCTACTGCTGTGCCCCCCACCCCTACATAGCCCCCGTACACCACCCCCATGCGCGCAGATCCCGCCCTCCCACAGCCCCTACACACGTCCCCCTCCCATGCACGAGACCCCCGCTCCACAGCCCCCCACCTCCCTGCCGTACCCCCCATCCCCTACACAAACCCCACCACTCCCATGCACGGACCCCCCCTCCCGACAGCCCCCGCACACCACCCCCATGCACAGGCCCCCCCTTCCCACATGCCCCCGCACACACCTACTGACTTTGATTAATTTATAACACTAGATTCGAAAACGATTCACAATTTCTCTATATATGTATAAACAACATAATTTGCAATGAAAATTGATACTTATATATATATATATATATATATATATATATATATATATATATATATATATAATGCCCAAACTGATTTTTGTGTTTAATTTTTCCTAATTTTGGTGATTGATGATTCTAGGCCTTGATTTCTAGTTGAGCTTGTGTTATGGCAGATTTTCTGGTGATTAAGCTTCTCATATTGAATTCGTTGCTTGAAATCATTGTTTTAGAGTTTTGATTATGTTGTGTCGTGTGTAGAAAGTGGACATTGTCTTGGAGCACCCGAAGTATACTCCACCATGGGTCACCAAACTCAAGGGGACCGAACTTTAACGGGTTGTTAATTGCCTACAATTTCGGGCCTGCAAAATTGGAGTCTATTGAAGAAGGGAGTGAGGATGAAAATAGGGGTAATCTATTTTTGTAGTATGTTCACTACACATGTAATGTAATCTATATTTGTGTAAAAAACATAATTTGCAATGAAAAATGATACTTTTATATATATAAAATTGTTTGGGAACATTTAGGACTAAAAAATGGAAAAAAAAAATTATTTTTTTTGGGTCACAAGGGCTGCGGTCAGGGCATAAACCGCAGCCCTTGGTGGGTTAAGGGCTGCGGTTGGCCAAAACCGGATCAACTCAACCAAAAGTTTAACCTGATGGTTGGAGTCCCATGAATAGTTTTATATTCTATCAGAGGTAACAAACATAAAAAAAAAATATGAATTGATGATGGTTGATGAATTTTTGAAGAACTAATGATGGATCTAAGTGTTTCTCTATAAAAATTAAGTAAAACAATACTTACTTAAATTGATTACAGTAGATGAATCCTTGTAAAAAAACTGATAAATCTAAGGGTTTGTCTATAAAAAGAAAATATAAATATAAGTGTGGCTAGCCACATACTTCCTCTGTTAAGAAATAAATGAAACGCTTCTCTCTTATGTGATAGTTTTTTGAGAGAATGTTTCATTCATTTCATAACGGATGAAGTATAAGAATTTGTGGTTAGCTACACATAATTGTATTGGCAATTTTAAATGTAATAATTAGATATTTATCCTATATATAAATAGAAAAGAATCGAGCATAGCTTATAAATTACCTAGTATGATTGTAATTCTACAAAAAGAATTAGTTACCTGCCATAACCACGCCAAATTGGCATGGCTAGCTAGTAGCTAGGCGCCAAATTGCAAGTTTGAGGTGGCTTGCTAATCTTCCAAGAGATGGGCCTTTATTATGGTTTTATCCAATCCATTCCTAGCACGAACGACAACCATCTTTAGCTAAACACAATTTCCCCTTACAATTATTTTGTCTATTTACCCCATCAAATATGAAAAATGAAGTATTTGTCTATTTGTATCTTTATGCTTATCTCGGTCTTCACTTTTCCTTGAAGTAGGGAGCAAAAATTGCATAATGCAACGGAGGCAGAAACTCCCAAGTCCCAACCACTAAACGAGTAAATGTGGGAGTCCAAAATTGACTCCCAATAACAAAAATTATATTGTTTATCTCTTATGAGTTTATTATTTTTTAAAATATGGTTGGTTGTTGGGTATTAGGAAGATGCCATCTATCTCTATTATATAAGCCAAGGAGGAAGTTGTAGGGTTATGGCCCAAATTTCAAAGCCCAAAGCCAAAGAGAAATAATTCTCACTTGCCGCCACTACATGATCAAGATTGATCATGATTATTCTAGAAATCATGAGTTTGCAAACACTAGTCTTATGCCAGCAACAAACAAGAAGATTCTACACATTTCCTTGGTGTATGGAGTATTGATCACCACTGACTTAGCACCACTATAAATAGGTGTTGTGATCACTTTTTGGGCATCATCCAAAAAACTACATACAAGCCATCCATAAAAGCCATCCACATTCTCATATACACACAATCTCCTACACTATTTACTCTAATTTTCTCCTTTGTGAGTTTGTAATTAACTATTGTGAGAGTTGTAATTTTATCTTTACCCTATTAATTTGGGGTACTTGTACTCTCCTATTTTTATATAGTAGATTTTTGGGTACTCGTCGTTCGTAGGTTTGTTTACCTCATTTTAGAGGGTTTTTCCCACGTTAAATATTATGTGTCCCTTATTGCTTTTCTTGCATTATTTTTCTTATTAATTTCTCGATCTTATTACGTTTTCGCTATGCTCTTATACCTAACAAGTGGTATCCGAGCTAACAGTTCAATATGTTGACTGTCACTAAGTTCGACATCGAGAAATTTGATGGCAAGATAAGCCTTAGTATCTGGAGGATCCAGATGAAGGCCGTTCTTACCCAGAACGGACTAAAAAAGGCTTTAGAAGGAAAATCTAAAAAGCCAGCAACGATGACTGACGAACAATGGGAAGAGATGGAAGAGAAAGCAATGTCGGCGATCCAATTATGTCTAGCCAAGGAGGTATTACGCGAGGTCATCCATGAAGAGACCACAGTCGGGCTTTGGTCAAGGTTGGAGTCTCTCTATATGACCAAGAGCCTCGCCAATAAAATACCGTCTCAAAGAAAGCCTATATACAATTTGTATGGCTGAAGGTACTTCCATTCAATCTCATCTAAATGAATTTAATTCTATTCTTATTGATCTTGAAAATTTAGAAATCAAGATTGATGATGAGGCACTAATGGAAAAACAAGGAAGTGGTCAGGTCAAAAGCTTACCTAAAGGTCGCGTTTTTGGCCGCCACCCTTTCCATAGCAGACCCTTCAATATATAAGAAGGGTCGCGTTCGTGCCCAAAACGCAGCCCATTCTAAGCTTGAAGGGGTGCGTTTTTGGCTTAAACCGCCCTTCTTCTTAATGAAGGGCTGCGGTTTTAGGCCTAAACCGCAGCCCCTATTAAAGTGAAGGGGCTGCGGTTTAGGCCTAAAACCGCAGCCCTTCACATTCGGCTTTTTTTTTTTTTGAAAAAATAAATTAAATATGCCAGCCCCGCATCCCCAAAGCCCCCCGCCACCCTCGGCCCCCCGCCACCACCCCCGCCACCCTCGCCCACCCCCCCTCCCACCCCCGCCACCCTCGACCACCCCCGCCCCTCCCCCCCGCGCCCCACACCCTGCCCCCAAGACACCCCCGGCGCCCCACCCCTCGCCACCCGCCGCCCGCCCCCCCCCTCGGCCCCAAGACACCCCCCCCCACCCCCTGCCAGACCCAACACCCCCCCTGGCCCCACCCCCGCGACGCAACCCACCTGCCACCCGCCCCCCCCCACCCCCGCCAAGCCCCACCCCCACCCCGCCACCACCCCCACCCGGCCCGCGCCCCCCAAGACACCCCGCCCCACCCCGCCGCCCCCCCCCCGCCCCCAAGACACCCCCCCCCCCCACCCCCTGCCCCACCCACCTACCACCCCCACCCCTACTGCACCAGCCCCCCCCCCCACCACCGCCAGCCCCACCCCTACCACCCCACCCCCTGCCACCACCCCACCCCCGCCACCCCCACCCCACCCCACGCCCAAAGACACCCTCGCCCCCCACCCCCGCCCCACCCCCCACCCCCGCCCAGCCCCACCCCCGCCACCCCGCCGCGACCCGCCCCACCCCAGCCCCCCACCCTCGCTGAGCCCCACCCCACCCCCCCCCCCCCGCCACCCCTGCCGGACCCAATCCCACCCCCCCCCCCACCCCATGGCATGGCCCCCACCCCATCCCCCACCCAAAACCTCCCTTCAACACAAAAAAGACCAATCAAATTGCAATAATATATATATGACAAGTTTTGTGAACGTAATAATTAACTTTAAATATGTATATATTTAATAATGTAAAAAGTGTACATAGAATTGATACAAACTAGTAGATGTATCATAAGCAATCATCACAAATGTGGGACGCCAACTTATCCCGAACTTCATGTAATTCGTCTGTGGTGAAGGCCCTCAAACGTGGTGTGTTATTCATATAAACCTTGCAAAACAACCAAGGAATAAACACATAATATAAGAATTCAATCATTTACCATAGTTAGTAGTTCAAAAAAATGACATATACCTTCCCGAAATTCAATCAAAAACAAATGCAAGCCTAAAACTCTATACACTAGTTATATTATACCTTATATTATCATTTTCAAAAAGAAAATGGAGTTAAATGACTCGAGAAAGATGAATTGGAGGCGAAAAGGCAAAAATAGGGCTAAAATCACATTTATGTTCCCGATATACAACCAAAAACAAATGCACGCCTAAGAATCTACATAATAGTTACATTATGCCTCATATTATCATGTTCAAAATGAAATTGGGGTTAAATGAAGCGATAATACGAATTGGACGCGAAAAGGCAAAAATAGGGCTAAAATGCCCTTTTCGTTCCCAAAATTCAGCCTACAACAATTTCAAACGTAAAAATCTACACAATAGTTACATTATGCCTCATACTATCATGTTCAAAATGCATTTGGGGTTAAATGACTCGATAAGTACGATTTGGAAGCAAAAATGCAAAACTAGGCCTAAATGACCTTTTCGTTCCCGAAATGCAACCAACAACAAATGCAAGCCTAAAACTCTACACAATAGGTACATTATACCTCATATAATCATGTTAAAAAAGAATTACAAATTGGAGAAATTACACTGCACCGAGTTTATGTCTCATGATTTATTGACCTTCCGCCGTTTCTTAGGATCCTCAAGTACATGTATCCCTTCCGTGTGATCTACACGCATATAGTTCTCCGACATATTCACATCATCTTCCACACTATTTTCGGGATAGGTAAAAGGGGGAGGTCCTCAAATGCATCATATTCTTCCTCATTATCAACATCACCAATACCGAGGATACTCCTTTTACCAGGTACAACAATTGACCACTTATTATCAGCAGGATCAGTTACAAAAAAAACTTGCTTAACTTGTGATGCAATTACAAATGGCTCCTCAGTTTCACGTAGACGACTAAGGTCAACAAGAGTGAATCCGCAAGGATCATCTTTTCTTACGCAACGTCGATTATCGTCAACCCACTTGCAACACAAGAGGCAAATATTAAAAGTACAATAGTCCATCTCCCATATTTCTTCTATTCGCCCATAATAATTGCTTTCAGCATGTACAGGCGACTTATCCTTCGAGCTTGCGTATTGTGTAGATGACGCCACAAGTGAAACACCACTATTTTGTTGCGATGTTGACTTCGGATCTTGACGTTCACCCAAAACGTATACCCATTAATATCATAAGCCTCATAAGAGCGTACGGCTTCACGAGGACCAAATGCTAACCACTTGACTGTTTCAGAACACTTTCATCCAAATCATTCACTACTCGTTTATGAAACCAATCAATGAAAGTCTTGTTATGCATTTGCGTCAATGCCCTAACTCCTTTTCAAGGATTGCTAACACGTAATTCCTCCATATGTTCATTTAAATAAGGATGGACAGCTGCTATGTGATGCAATACAAATAAGTGAGCTTGTTTACGCTTTTCTACGGAAGGTGTGATCAATTTTGAACCAATTGTGCCCTTGCCCTCAAGTCTTCCCTCGTGTCGGGATGTCGGAAGTCCAACAGGATCAACACTAGCAAAATATTCAGCCACAAAATTACTTATCTCTTCACCCACAACCCCTTGAATTATACTACCTTCTAGTTGTGCAGGATTCCGAACTTTATCCTTCAAAGTGCCCATATATCTCTCAAAAGGATAGCACCACCTCAAAAACACTTGGACCACACAGCTTAATTTCTAGAACTAGATGGACAATGAGATGGACCATAATGTCAAAGAATGCGGGGGGAAAAAACATCTCAAATTTGCATAGAGTTTCAACTACTCTGGCCTACAAGGAATCGAGGGTCGACGGTTCTAGGACTTTGCTGCATATTGTATGGAAAAATGAACAAAGTTCGGTAATGGTGTGCCTCACATGCTTTGGAAGTATCCCACGAATTGCAATCGGTAAGAATACTTGCATCATGACATGACAATCGTGAGATTTCATACTCGATAACTTCAATTCACCATTTAAGGTAACAAACCGCTTCATATTCGATGAGTAGCCGGTTGGGACCTTAATGCCATACAATGACTCGCAAAAAATCCGTTTCTCTCGCACGTGACATCGTGTAGCAAGCTGGTGGCAAATAATTCTTCTCCGAATCCTCCACCTTCTTTTTACTTTTCTCGAGTTTCATCATCAACCCTTTCCTCCACTACTTTCTTCTTCCTTCCGTCCCTTTTCGAGCCCACAACTCGGTCGAAGCCCCTGTTTTTCCAAGTAAAGTCGTGACGCCTTAACATCTTTTGTCTTGCCCGGAATATTCATAAGTGTCGCAAGAATAGCTTCACAAACATTCTTCTCTATGTGCATGACATCCAAACAATGTCTCGACCTTTAGATCTTTCCAATATGGGAGTTTCCAAAAAATGGACTCCTTTTTCCATAATCCCGTAGGTCGATCAACCTCACTAGCAGGTTTACCAAAGATTGTTTCAATGCCCTTCACCCGATTATAAACTTCATTACCGTTAATGGTCTATGAGCAACTTCTTCTTCAACCGTCCCATCGAATGCCTTCTTCTTAAACCTATAGGGATGGTCGCGTCTCGAGGTGCCTTCGTGTGCGCATATACACATGTTTGCAGCCTCTTAAGGTGTGTAGATTTCATGTCATCTACACAAATTGAGCAGGTTGTTTTCCTCTCGTCTTATACCCGGATAAGTTCCCATAAGCTGGATAATCGTTCATAGTACAAAAAGCATGGCACGCAGAGTGAACATCTCATTAGCATACGCATCAAATACTAACACTCCTTCGTTCCACATCTTCGTAAATCTTCAACAAGCGGCCGGAGGTATACATCAATGTCATTTCCAGGTTGTTTGGGCGCCGATATAAGAAGCGACAAAGATCATGTACTTGCGTTTCATGCACAACCAAGGAGGCAAGTTATAAACCACTAAGACCACTCGGCCATGTACTATGCCGTGAACCGAGATTGCCAAAAGGGTTCATGCCATCCGTACATAATCCAAGCCTCGCATTCCTATCGTCATTACCAAATGCCTTATGCACCCTGTTGATACTTTTCCACTCGGGTGAATCACCGGATGCTTGAAGCGCACCGTCTTTCTTCCTACAATCCGCATGCCACCTCAAATTCTTCGCATCTCCTTTAATTGAGAACATGCGCTTAAATCTAGGTATTATGGGTAAATACCACAACACCTTAGCCTGGTGGTCCTTCACTACCTCCAGCTCCTTCACGCTTGTACCTCGACAATCCACAACGTGGACACTCATGTAAATGCTCATACTCATTGCGATAAAGCACACAATCGTTAGGGACAAGCATGTATCCGCTCGTACTCTAAACCGAAAGGACACATCAGTTTCTTCGCATAATAGTACGACTTTGGCGTTCATTTCCATCATGGAGCATATCGCCTAAAACTTCCAACAACGATGTGAAACTAGAGTCCGTCCAACCAACTTTCGACTTAATGTTGAAAAAGATATTATCACGCGGAAAGTTTGGTGTACTTTGTACAACCTGGATACAACGGCTTTTCAAGCAGCCTCGGACATAGACTCAAAAATACGAGGTCGTTTACACGATCGATCTTCAACCTCGTGTATCATCTCGTCTACCCGATCCCTATCATCATCCGCAAACTCATCATCCAAATTCTCATCCCCGAACTCATCATCCTTCTTTTCTTCACATACATCGTTCATTACTCTAGAGCTTCCTATATACTTCCCCTGCTCACCATGCCAAACTCATACGTGGTATTGAGGCCTAAACCCACGACGAAAGACGTGCTCCCTAACCACATGTATACTACTAACCTTGCTCACATTTCTACAATCGAAACAAGGACAATAAAAGTCGATCGCTCCGAGAGGATGCTTGATATTGTAATGCAAGGTTGTACAGAATTCCGAGACCCCTTTCACAAACTCAATTGATTCACGACTACCATACATCCAAGTACGATCCATCTCATTCAAGAAGACCTCTAATAATTAAACACAACCATTCATTATAATGCATCAATCATTATTTAAGTACATACACTCACATATCATCATATCACACACGTATAGAGCAATCTAAGATAGTGACATGTTCAATTGTATGCATGCAGCCGAAGGTCCTTATCACTCCAACCTAACCCATCCTTGGACGTCTAATCTCACTAGTGAATGTGTGCCAACTTTTCGATTCAAAGGAAAATCCGGCAGCATTTCCCTACAGTTCTCCAACTACACAATGTAGATAATTGCTTATCTACATATGTACCCAGAGAACAATGTAGAGAAACGATGAGCCAAGATTTTCCTCAGAATTGAAAAGAAGACACACATTCACCACCTAAGTGAGATCAAACGTCCAAGAACAGTCCCAAACCGGGGACTATTCAAGACTTACTCCTAATGAGTAAGTCTTGAACGGGTATCTAGGCATATGATGACATTTCAAACAACTTGTAGATTTCATAGCTAAATTACATTGCGTTTTCATACAATCTCATATCAAAATCTACATACATTATAAGAAATACATATATCAATAAATTATCATAACTTAATTAATCAAATTGAATCACATGACAACTTTGTCTCATCAACAAATTAAATCAAACAAAAAAGACAACGAAATTAAACTAGTTACCTCTTAACACCAATGATAAACAATGAAGAGAGTAGAGATAGTTGGAACTTTATTTGCCTTCCTAAGCCTTTTCTTCCTACAATTAACAAAACCCACATTGCACATTAATCATTTAATTCAATTAAGAAAAACAAAACTAACTTAAAAACATTAATTCATACTTAACTAAGCAAAAAATTAGCTAAACCCAAGCGCTAGCAATGAAGAAAGAGTAGGGCAGTGGTGGTGGTAGTTGTTGCTGCCACTTGTGGGTGGTGGCGCTGCGTAGTGGTGGAGGAGCTCCACACCCTAAACCCACTCAAATGGTGGAGAAGAGAAGAGAAAAGAAGAGAAGAGAAGCTAAGAGAAGAGAAGAGAGGTGAAGAAAGAGAAGGGTTGTGGTGGTGAAGCAATGTGGGTGCTCCGGCGTCAGGGCTCCGGTGGGGCGTTAGGGTTAATGTGCGAGTGAGTGAGAGGGAGGGCGAGGGGTTTTTCGCTCGTCAAATGCGTGTAAGGGAGGGAAATTTAGAAAATATGTCTACCTACTGTGTGTGCGCGCAAAATTGGAGATATGGTGGGATCAGAAGGGATGCGGTTAGTCTGGGAAACGCAGCCCTTCGTTTATGAAGGGCTGCGGTTTCGAGGATAACCGCAACCCTTCATTAGTAGGGCTGCGGTTAGCCTCAAAACCGCAGCCCTTCATACTGCATGAAGGGCTGCGTTTTCTTGTTAACCACAGCCCTTCAATAAAAGGGCTGCGGTTTCTAAAGAAAACGCAGCCCTTCTTGCGCAGCCCTTCCTTTTTTTTCCCCTAGTGAGGATAAGGCTGTTTTATTAATTGTGTCCCTACCTCCCTCTTACAAGCACTTTAAGGAAATCATGTTATTTGATAATAATGATACTTTATCTTTTGAAGATGTTTAATCTAATTTACTCTCAAAAGAAAAATTTGACCTTGAAGTGCGTACTAATGATAAAGCTAAATGTTTAAATGTAAGAGAGAAATCACAAGAAAGAGGAAGTACCCAGAAAAATAAATTTAAATCTAAATCAAGTGGACATAAATCAAACATAACCTGTCGTTATTGTTGATGTCTTATTTATTGCTTTACTTTTTGATAGTTTTTAGTTGGTATTATAGTTGTTTATGAGTTAGTTTAGACTAGTTTGTTAGCTATTTCCTTAATTGTGCAATTATGCACTTTCTTTGGGCGATTTGTTTCATTTCAGGACTTAGGAGCATGCTTGGAGGACACTTGCACAACCCGAATATTAATATCAAAGAGGAAGGTCAAGGAAGCATCAAGGAAGCATAACCGAGTTCCAGGGGCAAATATAAGAAGTTTTGGAAGGGTTTGCGCATGAGGGTCAACTTCAAATGGCCATAAATTTCAGAACAAAAAACATTTTTAAGCGATTCAAGTTGGAGATGAAATTTTGGCTCGATATCTTTCCAACAAGTGGTCACAAGCTCAATTCCGATGAAAAATGAGTGAGATATGGCCGTTTGAAATGCACTGACGAAGCCGAAAACTGACCCGAGCGCTCGGGTCAACTGACCCGCCCGGGTCAATCTGCGGAAAACTCAAATTTCAATCCTGATCAGTTGAACCACCCGGGTCAAGTGACCCGAGGGCTCGGGTCAGGCCACCCGAGTGTTCGGGTCATCTTACCTGCCGGGGTTGGGTTATATTTCCGAAACGTTTTTGCGACTTTGTTTATTTTAATGCGGGGGTTATTTTGTAATTTCTATTGTATTTCTTATGACTATATAAGAGGGACTCCTCTTATTTTAACTTAAGCAATTTTTAATTAGAGATTAGAGAGAAATCAGATCATGTTTTAGCATTCACGTTTAGAGCAAAACCCTAGGATAGAGAAAAGTGGAAGTTTAAAGCTTTTGGATCTCCATTCTTCATTTATGAAAGCTTAAAGTTGGTAATCTTTGTTTATTTTCTTCTTTTCTTCCATTATTCTTGCTTGTTTCATGCTTTATTTGTTTAGTTCTTGCTTTATTAGTTGACTATTTGTATTTTTCCCTTTTTCCACCATGGTTATGGTGATGAAGTTATTTCAAGTTTTGTTTTGTTTTATTTTCATAATGTGTGAGTAGTTTCTTACTAGGGGAAGGGATATAACCTTCATTTACTCTTTGAATCTTAGATCAATGTTAGGGGGTTAAATTTTGGGGTTGAACTTGTTGATCAAACTTGTTTTACTTGGTTTGTTGGATGCTTGATCACCACTTAACTTGCATATTTGGAATTCCTAGTGAAGAATTGAGAGATGAAGCTAAGAATAAACTAATTTTGGTTGCTAGACTAGGATCTCCATGAAAATAGGCATTTTCTATTTCAGGGAAGCTTGATTAATCATGTTGTGCTTGATTTGGCTAGATTGGTTGCTCATGCCATGAGAATAGGTCATGAGTGACTAATCAAGCTCCTCTAATTAGCTTGAGAGAGTAATTAGAGTTCATATGTGCGTGATTTTTCCCTTGTGATCCCCCATTTGTTTCCCCTTGGTTTTGATTGTTGGATTCTTGGATTGAATGTTGGTGAATCCTCTAATCCCCTAGTCACTTTTCCCTTGTTTTATCTCCTTTACTTGCTTGTTTATTTACATTGCAAATTGCCTAGTTTATTTAGATATTAGAATCATTGTTAAACTCTTAAAAACCCAAAAATTAATTTAGCTCATTGTATTTAGCTAATTAACTCTTGATTTAACCCAACTTCTTTGTGGATTCGACCCTATACTTATCCTATATTGGATAAATTAGGTTATATTTGGCGAGTATACGACGACCCGTTAAAATTTGGCGTTGTTGCCGGGGAAGTAGCTGTTAACATTAGCTAATTGGTTAATTTTGAGACCTAATGGTCTTTTTCTTTATTTTGGTGTGTTTACCTCTTGGTTGTTTTTACTAATATTCTCCTTAGCATTGTTGGTTGCATGTCACGGAGATTGAGGGGCGATCCAACCATCCCCATCAATCATAACCTTGAAAATACATTAAGGCAAGTAAGGAGAATCTTTAGAGAACCCACACCTCAACCATCAGGTGTTGAACAACCGGGTTTTGAACAAGAGTCGTTTATCTCCACTACTTCTAGCAGTATGGGGGATGAGGCTCCTAGAGCATTACGGGATTTTGGGCATCCCAAAGCATTTGAACTCAAAAGTGGTATTCGCCGCCCAACTACTACCGCCAACTTCGAATTTTCTCCGCATTTGATTTGCATGATCAAACAAAAGCCCTATGGGGGTATGACTCATGAGTGCCCTCTTGAGCATTTGGCTAACTTCTTAGAGCTATGTGCTACAGTGAAGCAAAACAATGTAAGTCAAGTGTTTGTGAGGCTCAACCTATTTCAATTCTCTCTTGTGGGCATGGCTAAGAAATGGTTGCAATCCGTTCCGGAAGACTCTTTGACAACTTGGGCGCAAGTTGCCACGGCTTTTGTGGATGAATTCTATTCTCAAGAGAATTCCTCCGAAGCTAGGAGAAATATAGCTAATTTCTCTCAAGAGGAGGATGAGACATTATATGGAGCTTGGGATAGGTTCAAGGATCTTCGAAGATCTTGTCCTCACCATGGGTATAGTCAATGGATGCTTATGCGAAGCTTTTATGATGGTCTTATTCTTATGACCCGTGCAAGCCTTGATTCGGGTGCGGGAGGTCAACTAACAGAGCTTCCGGTTGACAATATTGAGCCTACAATTGAAGAGGTAGTACGACATTACTCTTGGGTGAATTATACTAGAACCGCAAGCAAGAAAAGTGCAAGCAAAGGCAAGTATGATCTTGATGCCATTGACCACATCAATACAAAACTTGATACCCTTGCAAAGAAATTGGAAAAGGTAAGCCTGGCATCTCCTAGCCAAGGCACTTCCCAAGCTTTTCTTGTGAGATTTGTGGTGGGTCGAACCATGCTAGCTCTTATTGCGGTGGGTCTATGGACCATGTTGCTTGGGTGAATACTAGGGATGAGGGAAATCCTAACTTCAAAAACCGAGGGAAATCCTAGCCAACCCATTATTCGAGACCAAGTTAAAGCCATCACTTTGAGATCCGAGCCTCACTATGAGGGTTCTAAGATGCTTACACTTGATGATGCTAACCCCTCCAATGAGAGTGAGAATGTGGATAGTGATGTTGATAAAGAGATTGAAAATGTCGTTGTGGAAGACATTCATGAGGATGACACTCCTATAGTTGTTGAACCCGAAAAGTCAAGTAAAGAGCTTCCTCCAATGAAGAACTACACTCCTCCGGTTCCATATCCTCAACGGTTAATGAAGAAGCAACTCAATGACAAGTTTGTCCAATTCCTTGAAATAATGAAGGGTCTACAAGTGCACATTCCATTTCTCCAAGCTATGGCTCAAAAGCCTACCTATGCTAAATTTCTCAAAGAACTTCTCTCCAACAAGTCTAAACTTGAGGAAAGTTCTACTATTTCTCTCACCGCCGAGGTTAGTGCAGTTCTTCAAAACAAGCTCCATGAAAAACTAGAAGATTCGGGTTCTTTCTCTAAACTCGTGAGAATTGGAAATTTGGAGTCAAAAAGAGCATTGGCCGACCTAGGGGTGAGTGTTAGCCTCATACAGCTTTCAATTGCAATAAAGCTCAACTTTGAGCTTAAACCTACTAGAAGAGTAATACAATTGGCGGATCGTTCGGTTAAGGTCCCCGTTGGAGAATTGGAAGATGTGCCAGTGATTTTGTTGTGAGAGTCTTTATCCCTTATGATTTTGTTGTGATGGAGATGGAAGAGGACTCTCAAGTGCCTCTTATCTTAGGAAGACCCTTCTTGAAAACGGCCGGGGTGCTTGTGGATATGAAGAAGGATATCATGACTTTGATGGTCGGAGATGAAAAAATGGAATTTGCATTCAACAAAAGTATGAAATGCCCCATCATGGAAGAAGTGCATCGGATGGACACTCTTGAGCAAGATTTATCAAGTCTTAAGGCTTTGAATGAAGTAAGGGACACTAGTACAGAATTGACGATTTGCGTCGGATGTAAGGCGCCCATTTGCGTCGGACATGTGTCCGACGACACAGCTCTCGACGCAAATCAGGATATAGGATCTGCGTCGGACAAGCATGCGACACAGTTGTCTCGTTATTTGCGTCGGACCCAAACCACGACGCGACGCAAATAACTCTTGGCTGCTGGCTGGTGTGGCCTTGGCGCACCACCATCTGCGTCGCATGCAGCTCAATGTACGACGCAAATGATCTCATATCTGCGTCGCACCTTGAGCTGCATGTGACGCAGATGGTGGGCGCCAAGGCCAAAGCAGCCAGCAGCCCAATAGTCTTCTGCGGGGCACATTGCTAACGTGCGACGCAGATAGGAGGTCATTTGCGTCGTACCTTGCACAATGTGCGACGCAAATGATGATTTTTGGGGTTATATTAATAATTATGAGCAGAAAATTCGGCAGAGTCTCCTTTGTAATTGGGACAACCCAAGAAATCGTTGGGAGAATTTTGCATATATAACCAAAACTTGTTCCAGTACATCTCAAAGTAACCAATATTGCAATCAATTGCAATCAGGCAACCAACAAGGTTCAATCAACAAAATATTGTTCAACCTATAAATACATATACTAACTAGGGGTGTTCATTAATTTCGGGACGGTAACCGAAAGTATCGGTTCGCCATATTTGTGAACCGTAACTGTAACCAATTTTTCGGTACACTCTACACTACTTTTCTTACTAAATTACTGCATTTAATAAAAAAATAATTAATTAATATAATTATATAAAAAATTAAATAATAGTAAAAGAAAATAAATTTATCCCGTTTTTCGGTTAACCGTTTTATAAAAAATCATAAGCGTAACCGTACTATTTAACTGTAATTTTCACCGGTTCGGTAATCGAACCGTTTAATCCTAAAATTTCCGGTTCGGTAACCGCCCATTTTGACCGGTTTTCTGGTTTTTCGGTACGGTTTTTCGGTTTCGGTTTTTTTTAACACCCCTAATACTAACTAGTTAGTTTACAGCTTTGAGTTCTTTGAGTTCGTCGATCTCAGTTGCGGAGTATGGCTGAGAACTTGGTGGAAAATCCAAGAAATATATCTAATTAGTTAATATACTTGAAACTTCTATAAGTGTAAATAACAAATTTACGACATACATATAACCATTGATGTCATACCCTTCGTCGATCTCAGATTTTTCATCTTGCCGCTTAGTGTAAAATGAATAACCATTGATGTCATACCCTTCATAGGAAAGAACTTGCATCTTTTACCCATATGCCAATACATCATTTTTTGGGTCAGATAATTGGTTCATAACTCGTTCTTTAAACCAATCAACGAACGAACGATTATACTCAATCACCAACTCACGTTTATTCTTCAATGGATACTGAACACTAAGAACAGTCATGTGCTCATCTAAGTAACACCAGTGGAAAAAAGCCCATCTGATGCGGTCGAAATCGGGCTTACTGATGCGGTTTTGGTCCGCATCAGATGGGCTCGCAGCAGATCCCAGTTATTTACTAATCCGGTCCAAAATCGGATCAGTAAATTATTTGCTGATGCGGTTTTAGCTTAAAACCGCATCAGTTAATCGCATTAATTGATGCGGCTTTAGCTTAAAACCGTATCAGATTGTTCAAAAATTTATGTCAAAAAAAAGTGCAGACCTGCATCCTGCAGGTCTGCACTCTGTCTTGAACGAAAATGTTCAACAGATTTTGAAGCTTGTGTACCATAAAGGTACATATACATATATAAAAAAACCAAAATGTCTATATACATATATATACAATAACAATACATACCAATTTACCTTATTTCTAATTTCCAGAAAATGTATATATATTATATACATATACATACTAAAAATATATACCAAAATTTCCAGTTCAACAATGGAAAAAACCAAAATTACAAAAAAAAAAACGAAATAAAAGACATCAAAACCAAAAATGAAAATGAACGAAAATAAAAAAAAAAACTAAATCTAACTAAAAAAAACGTAAATTACATAAAGTGAGCGAAAATTACAAAAAAAAAAAAACGAACTAGATCTAACTAAAAATATAAATTATAGATAATGAACGAAAATTACAAAAAAAAATCTAGATCTATAATTGCAAAAAAAATGAAAGAAAAAATGTAAAAAAAACTAGATCTATAATTGCAAAAAAAAACGAGACTAAGAACCCTAAAAGTTCACTAAAAGACTTGCCGAAAACTACGAAAATAGTGGGGATGCTGGTTTACGCAGCCTAAAAGTTTGCTTCACTTGCGCAGCTTGTGGCGGTTCGTGGCGAAAACGATGAGGAATTGTGAAGCCTCTCTATTTTCGTGGCGGTTCGTGCCGGAAACGATGAAGAAACGACGAGCTGTGAGGAAGATGGAGAGAAGGAAATCCATTTTCGTAGCATTAGAGGTGCGTAGATCGAAGAAAAGGAGGATGAAAGAGAGAAGTGAGAGTGGGCATTTGAGAGAGGGAGTTAGGGTTTCATGGGAGGAGAGAGTGGTGGCTGGGAAGAGAGTGGGGAGTGGAGAGGAGTTAGGGTTTAGTTGTTTGGTTTAGGGTTTCATCAGAGGGAAGAGAGGAGAGAGGGAATGGGCCACGCATTGGGATGGGCATTGGAATGGTGCGTGGGAGCTGAGAGGAGATTAATAACTAGCGTGTATTGGAATGGGCTCAAGAAAATGGGCCACACAATAAACTGGGCCACGCATTTTTTTAGAAAAATTTACGAAAATCTGATCCGGTCTTGTGAACCGGATCAGATTATAAAATCTGATGTGGTCCACTAGAGGACCGTATCCGATTGTCCTCCCAACTTTCCTTCCCATTTTTTTAATTGATTTTCTGATGCGGTTTTGTGAAAACCGCATCTTGTCACTAAGTGACAGATAAGGTTTTTCCCACTAGTGTAAGGATGAACTTGTTTTAGATTTTCTAACACTAAATATTCCGCTTTTCTTTTCAACTCTCCATCAAGACACAATATTTTTTTTACCAATGGTACCACAACCATCAAGTCATCCTTCATGTCTAGATTTTGGCAATCCAATTGCTTGTGCACGTGCTAAATACTGACTTACATATTCAGATACTTCCTCTGCAATTGTTCTTTGGACAATACTTGCTTCTAGTCTGGCTGGATTCATCACTTTGCCCTTTAAAGTACCCATATGTCTTTCAAAAGGCCACATATACCTCAAACAAACGGGCCCCCAAAGTTTAATTTCTCGGACAAGATGAATTATCAAATGAGGCATGATGTCAAAGAACGATGGTGCGAAGTACATTTCAAGTCGGCACATCGTCTCTATTACATCAGCTTGCAAGTTATCTAGAGTGTTAGGATCAATCACCTTGCTAGAGATAGTTCTGAAGAAGAAACACAGCTTTGTTATCGTGTATCTTACTTTGGAAGCCAAAATTCCTCGTATTGCAACAGGTAATAAATGCTGCATCAAGATATGACAATCATGAGATTTCAAACCAACGAGTTTCATGTCCTTCAGTGAGACAAGGTTTCGAAAATTTGACGAGTATCCAGCAGGGACCTTCAACCTATGCAGAGACTCACAAAAACTCGTTTTCTCCTTCTTAAACAAAGTGTAGCAAGCTGGTGGAAGATAATAGCATTGTCCCCGCTCTTGAGGTGCTAGTTCTGGTCTGCCCATTTCAGCCATGTCTTTCCTAGCTTTAACTCCATCCTTTGTCTTTCCGAGCATATTCAACAATGTGCCGACAATGGCATCACAAACATTTTTCTCAATGTGCATTAGATCAAGACAATGTCTGACTTGTAAACATTCCCAATATGGGAGGTCCCAGAACTTAGACCTTTTCTTGTATAAGTTCTTTGAGACACTTTTAAAGGGCTTGCCAAACACTGTTTCAATATCCTTTACCCGCCTAGAAACCTATTTTCCACGTAAGGGTACATGGGCTTCTCTCATCTCCACTTTTCCGTTGAACAACTTTTTTCTTCTTACGAAATGGATGATCTAAAGGAAGCCATGTACGATAATGCAGGCGTACCACAATGATGTAACCGCTCATCAATCATATCTTCATCACAAATAGGGCATGCCTTTGCTCCTTTAACTGTATACCCGGACAAATTCCCATAAGTCGGTAAATCATTAATCGTGCAAAATATCATGGCACGTAATATGAATTCAGTTTTCGCATGCGCATCGAACATCGAAACACCTTCATCCCACAACAATTTCAGATCTTGAATGAGTGGGTCAAGATACACATCTATGTCGTTTCCACATAAGGGTACAGGGGCTTCTCTCATCTCCACTTTTCCATTGAACAACTTTTTCTTCTTACGATAATGGATGAAATAGAAACTTGTTTTCCACGTAAGGGTACAGGGGCTTCTCTCATCTCCACTTTTCCGTTGAACAACTTTTTCTTCTTAAGAAATGGATGATCTAAAGGAAGCCATGTACGATAATGCAGTTATACATTCTTCCCACAATGATGTAACCGCTCATAAATCATATCCTCATCACAAATAGGGAATGCCTTTGCTCCTTTAACTGTATACCCGGACAAATTCCCATAAGCCGGGAAATCATTAATCGTGCTAAATATCATGGCATGTAATGTGAATTCAGTTTTCGCATGTGCATCGAACATCGAAACACCTTCATCCCACAACAATTTCAGATCTTGAATGAGTGGGTCAAGATACACATCTATGTCGTTTCCGGGTTGCTTAGGACCCGAGATAAGAAGCGATAGCAGAATTAACTTACGCTTCATACATAACCAGGGGGCAGATTATAAATGGTCAGTAGAACCGGCCAAGTGCTATGCTGGGTACCTAGGGTGGCAAATGGGTTCATCCCATCTGTACAAAGTCCAAGCCTAAGATTTCGAGGTTCTTTACCAAAACTGGAAAACTTTCGGTCGATATTTCTCCATTGCGGAGAATAGGCCGGATGTCTAAGCATCCCATCTTTCTTCCTGTCATCCGCATGCCACCTTAATAATTTAGCATTATTTTCATCCGAAAAATAAACGCCTAAATCTCGGAATGATTGGAAGATACCAAAGAAGCTTCGCCGGAGTTTCTTTCTCACCCCTTCATCATCCTCCTTTGTCTTGTACCGAGACTCTCCACACCTTGGACACTCACCCAAATCCTTGTACTCATTTCGATACAGCACACAATCATTTTGACATGCATGTATCTTCTCATATTCCATACCTAATGGACACAACAATTTCTTTGCCTCATAGGTAGAGTTGGGAATTTCAATCCCATCAGGTAGCAATTCTTGTAAAAAAGTGAACAACTCACTTACACTTTTATTTGTCCAACTATGCTTCGATTTCATATTGAATAATGCAAGGATACCAGAAAGTTTAGTGAAATTCTTACACCCCGGATACATAGGTTTGTCCGCTGCACTTAAAAAATTATCATACATATTTGGATGATCGGTTCCTTCATCCTCCAAATTGTGCAACATCTCATCTACCCTATCATTCTCATCATCTACCCTATCATTATCATTATTATCCTCTTCTTTTTCGATATCAACCTCAACCTCATCATCAATGTGATCAACATGCAAATCATCACACAAGCTAGTGGAGCTCATACCCTGATTATAAAACTCTCCATGCCATGTCCACCTAGTATAGTTGCTCTTAAACCCACTACGAATCAAATGATCCTTAATTTGATCCACATCACAATACCCCTTAGAGTTATTGCAATCACAACAAGGACACAAGACTAACTTTGACCCATTCTGCGATTGATGTTCTAACGCAACCCCGATAAATTCATCAACCCCTTGTAGAAATGTCGTCGAAATCCGATTACCATACAACCAGGTTCGATCCATATTCATACACTAGATACACCAAACAAGAACACTATATATCGATCACATCATTCAAAATGTCTTATCAAATGCAGTCATGAACATTTGGGTCCTTATCACTCCAAGCTAACCCATCCTTGAGTTTCTCATCTCACTAGTGAATGAACATTTGGTTTTCAATTCTAAGAAAAATTCGGCAGCATTTCCCTACAGTTCTCCAAGTACACGATGAAGATAGTAGGTAAACTATCCCTATATGTACCCAAAGAACGCTTAGGGAAATGAGCTAGATCTTTCTTAGAATCGAAAACCAAACATTCATTCACATCCTAAGTGAGATAAGAAACTCAAAGACAGTCCCAAACCGGGGACTATTCAAGACTTACTCCTAATGAGTAAGCCTTGAACGGGTATCTAGGCCAATGATGCACACATTGCAATTAAACAACACAAACCAATCCATTCCTAAGATTTCCCTCCCTACCACATTAAGGTATGTCCATATAGGTTTGGTCATAATTCAACATATACTTTCCCAATCTCATAACCAAACAATTCACATATACTTTCCCAATCACATAACCAAATCATTCCTTAGATTTTCCGAACCTCCCATATTGGTTTGGTCATAATTCAACATTATAGGGACAAATAAAACAAATAAACATAAAGCAAAAGGTATAATATATACCTCTGCTCTCAAGGAGCAGCGAAGACAAGGACAACGAGGTGAGCTTGGAGCAGCGGCAAGCCGACAAGTAGAAGATGGAATGTGGCAAATGCATTAGGGCAATAACCAACCCACAAATTAAATAGTGATTAAGTCATAACTCATAAACATCAACTATCTAATATTAAGACATTACTAAATTAGAGATAAAGAAACAACATTAAGATTAAAGTAGAATTGTTAAGATCAATGGTAAAAAATTCATAAGCACTACAAACTACAAACTACGAACATCCTAAATTCAATCTCAAAATTCATTCCACCATATTTATCATGAGTTCAATTCTAATTTCAACCCCTTAACAAAAATCAAAACTAAAATCAAACAAGCCAACTCCTAAAAAAATTATGGGAACTTGAAGTACATGATTAATGTAAATTAATACAAAAAAATAACAACAATGACATACATTGCCAGCAGCAGCGGCGGCGAGTAGGTTTGCAGCGGCGGCGGCGAGTCAGAGTAAAAGAAAGTGTGTGAGAGAGAAAAAGAGAGTGTGTGAGAAATAAAGAGAGAGTGTGTGTCAGAGCACCGGAGTGCAGCGGCGGCTCGCCAGCCGCAAAGAATCGCCGGCGAAGTGGGCGGCAGCCGGGAGTGGGAGAGTCGCACAAACGAGAGATAGAGCACACGAACGAGTGAGAGAGCGCCAAATGTACTAGGCGAGAGAGAGGGAGAGGATCGCCGGTCGCCGGAGCGGGTGAGGAAGTACCGGAAAGGGTGAGCGAGTGCCGGCGAGGGGAGCGGACCTACTTTTTTGAGAGAGATAGAGAGAGAGCCAAAGTTTTTGAGAGTGAGTTATTTTAGGGCTCGAAAGTGTGTCTCGTGTCCAGTAAATTAGTGAGAGCATTTGCGTCGCGTCCAACGAACGTGCGACGCAAATAGCAAAAAAAACACGATTTGCGTCGCGTCCAAGATAAGTGCTACGCAGATATCGTGTGCGTTGAAAAAGCATATGAGTAGGTCATCTGCGTCGTATGCACATCACATGCGATGCACATGAGTTATCTGCGTCACATGTATGTCACGTGCGACGCGGATAGTGCGGATAGTGTTGATAGTGCTGTATGCGGTAATTTTGGGCCTAACAATCATCTGGGTCGGACAGGAGGCCCGTCCGACGCATATAGCTTCAATGATATGCGTCGGATGGGCCTGGGGTCCGACGCACATCATAGCTTTTGCGTCATTTGGCTTGCTGATCAGACGTACACAAGCGGCTCATATTGTTGTCCTCAGGGTATTTGCGTCTGACATTCAATTTTATCCGACGCAAATTGTCAATTTGCGTCATTTCTTCAAGGTTGCGAAGCAAATAGGCCTATGCAAATCGTCGATTCTGTACTAGTGGGACCCCTTTGACGATGTGATATCAAGGAAGAAACAAGAAAGGGGAGGTTAAGTTTGCAACCTCAAGAAAGTCGTGAACAAGGTTTCCATCTATCATCCGAAAGAAGCAAAGTTTAAAGTATTCGAAGCCCCATTGAAGAAGAAGGAGAGTAGTAAGCTTCCTCCCACTTCTAAAGACAAAATGGAGTTTGTATCCAAGAAAACCAATAGGACTCCACTCATGAAGAATGTGGACCACATAGATGCATGTAGTCATGAACTGGTGAGCCTCAAGACTTAGGATGAGCATGATTGGGTTTATGATGGATGGCATGACCCTTTGTGTGATTCAATGCAAGCTATGAAAGATGACAAAAGATCAACTAATGAAACTCATGGCTTGATACTTCAAAGATTTCCCCCCAGCAACTTTGAGGACTACTCTTTCCGCCCTCCATGATGACCTCACACATGGTTGAGCTATCAACCTTAAAAAGAGCACTCTTGGGAGGTAAGCCATATTAATTGCTTTTATTTTCTTTCTTCCTTATAATTTTCTTTATTTTGAGAGCTTTTATTTGATTTTAGTTTGGTTGTATATACTCATTTGCATTTTTTTTACCCTTGTTTGGCATGTTGGTTAACCTTCCCCTTCCCTTCCCTTTCCCGCCCTTTGATTCCCTTGTTCATGCATTGAGGACAATGCTTTCTTCTAGCTTGGGGGAGTAATTATCCGTTATATATATATATATATATATATATATATATATATATATATATATATATATATATATATATATATTACTCATTATCAAACAAAAAGAAAAAAAAATCGTATATTTTAAAAAACCCAAAAACAATTTTCTTTCTTTTTTTTCATCTTCTTTCTTTGTTTCAGCTTTCTTTCCTTTCCTTTCCTTTTCTTTCCCTTCTTTTTCAATCTTTGTTTTTAGTTCTAAAAAAATAAAAATAAAAATAAAATTTGAAAAAGAGCAAAAATAGCAAAAAAATTTGAAAAACAAAAAGAAGTTTTAGCTTTGATTAAAGTCTTGATTTCCATCCCCAAGGAAGATGCTAGTTTATGATATATGTGGATTCCTTGCTTGGATTTTGAGTATATGTTTAGAGGCTCCTTTTGGAAGAGTGTGAGCTTGGGTTGTGGTGCTTTAGGAGGTGATTAATATTGATTGCATTAGATTCAACCAAAGTGAAACCAATGAATGCTCAATTGGATGTCAAGTCTTGAATCTTAACGATGTTGCTCATGCTTGAATAAATTTAGCTTCAAATTTGCGGTGCCTAGTGTCCCTAGATATGCTCATCATATCACCAAACAAAACTCTACAAGAAGCTTAGTTTTTACTTCTTTTCGTTTGTAATAAGTGGTACAAAAAGCCACAAGTTCTCATGTTTCTCTTTAGTGAGTAGTTACTCCTCTTTTGTATAGCAAAAATTCCCATAATAAGGGAAAAAGAAAAGGCCAAAAACAGTCAAAAAAGGCGTAAATGAAAAAAAAGTGAAGAAAAGCGAAAAGCAAAAAGAATAGAAGAATTCCAATAAAAGAGGTCAATTTGTGGATGCCTCCCACACTTAGTACTATTTTTCTAAAGTTTTGAGTAGAGTAGAGTTTAAGGCATATTTGTGTGTCTAGGGCTGGTGGACTAGTTGTTTGAGCTTCTATAACAATTGAAGGGCTCTAAATCTTTTGGATAGCTAGTTGTTCTCTAATGAGCGAGTAAAAAGTCTAATTAGTGTCCTTTTGCAATCTTGATTAGTTGCTTTCTCTACCCATAACCTATGAGTACACTTGAAAATTAGTTGTTTTGTAAGTTGCTCTCTATCCTTGCTTGTGAACCATTTCATTGATAGTTGACTTGGGCATTACTCTTGAATTTGATTCAATAAATGGTTGATGAAAAACCAGAGTTGTGGGGTTTGAAAACTCTTTGGAAACCCTCGCGAGATCCCACTCGCCCTCTAGAGCGATCTAGGGATTTAAAGAGCTTGTTGCATGTGCTGATTCCAATCATGATTCCTACGAAAATGAGTTAGTGTAAATTCTTTATCCATCCTTCCTTTTTCATTTTTCTTCCCCCTTCCTTCTTCATTTTGTTTTCAAATAAGTTTTCATTCTCCTATTTATGTTTTAATCTATTTTGCTTGAGGACAAGCAAAAATCTAGCTTGGAGAGTTTGATGTCTTGTTTATTGCTTTACTTTTTGATAGTTTTTAGTTGGTATTATAGTTGTTTTTGAGTTAGTTTAGGCTAGTTTGTTAGCTATTTCCTTAATTTGTGCAATTTTCCGTCTTGTAGGCACTTTCTTTGGGCGATTTGTTTCATTTCAGGACTTAGGAGCATGCTTGGAGGACACTTTCACAACCCCAAATATTAATATCGAAGAGGAAGGTCAAGGAAGCATAAATGAGTTCCGGGCGCAAAAATAAGAAGTTTTGGAAGGGTCCGCGCACGAGGGTCAACTTCAAATGGCCATAACTCTCATAACACAAAACATTTTTGAGCTATTCACATCGGAGATGAAAGTTTAGCTCAATATCTTTCCAACAAGTGGTCACAAGCTCAATTCTGATGGCAAACGAGTGAGATATGGTCGTTTGAAAATGAACTGATAAAACTGAAAACTGGCCCGAGCTCTCGGGTTAACTGACCCGCCCGGTTCAATCTGCGGAAAACTCAAATTTCAGTCCTGATCAGTTGACCCGCCTAGGTCAGATGACCCGAGTGCTTGGGTCATCTTACCCGCCCGGGTCGGGTTATATTTCCATAACGTTTTTGGGACTTTGTTTGTTTTAATGCGGGGGTGGTTTTGTAATTTTCTGTTTTATTTTTTATGACTGTATAACAGGAACTCCTCTTATTGTAACTTAAACAATTTTTAATTAGAGATTAGAGAGAAATTAGATCTTGTTTTAGCATTCAAGTTTAGAGCAAAACCCTAGGAGAGAGAAAAGTTGAAGTTTGAAGCTTTTGGATCTCCATTCTTCATTTATGAAAGCTTAAAGTTGGTAATCTTTGTTTATTTTCTTCTTTTTTTCCATTATTCTTGCTTATTTCATGTTTTGTTTGTTTAGATCTTGCTTTATTAGTTGATTATTTGCATTTTTCCCTTTTTCCTTCATGGTTAAGGTGATGAAGTTATTTCAAGGTTTGTTTTGTTTTATTTACATAATGTGTGAGTAGTTTCTTTCTAGGAGTAGGGATGTAACCTTCATTTACTCTTTTAATATTAGATCTAAGTTAGGGGGTTAACTTTTGGGGTTGAACTTGTTGATCAAACTTGTTTTACTTGGTTTGTTGGGTGCTTGATCACCACTTAACTTGCATATTTGGAATTCCTAGTGAAGGATTGAGAGATGAAGCTAGGAATTAAATAAGTTTGGTTGCTAGACTACACTAGAGGAAAAAAACCCAAGGGCTGCGGTCAAAAGGGGCCCAAGGGCTGCGTATTTTGACCGCAGCCATTAGACTAGCAGCCCTTGGTATTTAGGAAGGGTTGTGGCTGTTAACCACAACCCTTAGCGCGTTAAGGGCTGCGATCAAGGGAAAAACCGCAACCCTTGTTGGGTTAAGGGTTGCGGTTAAGGGTAAAAACCGCAGCCCTTGGTGGGTTAAGGGCTGCGGTTTTGGCCCTTAACCGTAGCCCTTAACCCAACAAGGGCTGCGGATTTTGCCTTGACCGCAGCCCTTGTGACCCCAAAAATATAATTTTTTTTTTTGTTTTTTGCATTTTTTAGTTCTAAAATGTTCCCAAACAGTTATATATATGTAAAAGTATCATTTTTCATTGCAAATTATGTTTTTTACACAATTATACAATACATTACATGTGTAGAGAATATACTCCAAATATAGATGACCCCTTTTTTCATCCTCACTCCCTTCTTCAACATACTCCAATTTTACAGGCCTAAAATTGTGGTTGTCCATCAAGCCCGATATGCGAGAGTTAGCAGCCCGCTAAAGTTCGGACCCCTTGAGTTTGGTGACCCATGGTGGAGTGTAGTCATCAAGATGAACCAAGTGTAGACAGGACTTTGTGGTATTCATTCAAAAACAAAACCAATAACATCATCTTTTAAATCGAAGTACTATAAATATTATTACCACTCTAAAAAAAGATAGAAATGTAAGCCCTCACAAACGTAATACTTCAAAAACAGGATGCACACAAGGACATAAAAGTAAAGCAATAACCATCCAACTCCAAAAGTATAAAACCAAACGATTCTGATTCATAAACAGACTATATCAAGAAAGAAAGACCATTACCCTTCATTGACCAAATCTTAATAGTGTTCTCCATCCCACAACTTACAATGCTATATATATTAGAAGGACGAAAATCCTAATCAAAGAACGAAAGAGAAAAAGAGGATCGCCAGATCAACAACAACTGGGTACGGACTGGCATAAAAAGGCTTTCAATGAGGCATCACCAAATCAACAACTACTTAGCTATTCTAAAAAAAATTTAAAGTTTGCACTCATCATTTTTTATACAAAATTTAGGATTTCTGGTGTTTAAGCATTGCACCAAATATTTCTCAGTCTGACATATAATATTAGTAGAACATGCAAGAGAACAAAGCATTGTAATGAACACTAGCTACTGCTGACTATCCCCATTCTCCATGTCTGCCAGAAACTGAATATTGTTGCATGCTTGACAACCTTGATTATAGCAATGATTACTTATCCCATTCAAACAATTTCATAAAGAACATGATTGAGCCTTGAAGACTCGGTGATTCTTTTGTGACTACACATCCTACCATACTCCTAATAGAGTTACACTTTATCTATCCAGCAGAGATACATGTCCAAGCATCAAACTCGGTCGTCATCCACACGTCTCGAGCATTGCTCAAAACATAAGCATCTAATTAAATGCAAACTAAAGCCATCATAGATAGTACCAGAACACAAACCAACAGATTAAAAACAAACAAGACATCAAAAATCATATGCATTGAAGTTAGAGTAAACTAAGACTGTCATTAAAAGCTTGCCATTTCACTACCTTAAAACCCCCAAATTTCTGCACCCCACCCACCATTTTCATCGAATTTCAACAATTTAACTCACAAATTGGGTAAATTGACAAGAAATTTCTCAACAATCAGTCGCTCCAGCAGCTCTATGGGTCTAAAAATTCAAATCTTGGTACTTAACAAGATTAGTATCACAGCCTAATTCTTTTCGCAAAAAAATTCAGTGAAAATATAAAATCTATAAAAAAAAGTGAAAAAATTCAGTGAAAATTCAGTGCAAATTGATGAAGCTTCGTCAATAAGTCAAACAACAAAACAACATGATACAACCACGCAGCAGCAGCAAAAAGGACGAGAATTAGAAACCAACCTGGTGACGACATCAGGCAAGGGAGGAAAGCTCCGGCAAGGCTGCGCGGCTCCGATGCAGGTGCGGTGAGGTTGCTCGAGTGTAGCAGCAGAACGAATCAGAGGAGAGAGCGAAAGAGGCAGGGGCAGCGATTCGACATTTGGGAAAGCAGAGCTCCGACAAGGGAGACGCGATTCGACAGTGCTGCAGGAGGACCGGTGGTGGCAGCAGCGAAACCCAGTGTGGATTCACAGCGAGAGGAAGAGAGGTGCGAGAGAGACAGCTCTTGCGAACCCTAAACCCTTGCGAGCCCTCGCCAGCGAACCCTAAACCCTCGCGAGCCCTCGCCGGCGAGCCCTAAACCCTTGCGAACCCTCGACAGATAACCCTAAACCGCTGGCGAAGAAGGATGAGAGGGGCGAGATTATGCGATGAGAGGGAAAAGAATATGCGGTGAGAGGAGAAGAGATGGGTTAACTGGAATTAGGAGAGAGAGAGAAATGGGTTCAGGGAAGGGAGTAACTCGATTTAGCGGGTTATTTCATTTTTGGGCTGTTTAAGGGCTGCGGTTAGCCCAAAAACCGCAGCCCTTAATTTAAGGGCTGCGGTTTTTGAATTAACCGCAACCCTTTTATCAATAAAGGGTTACGGTTTTGGGCTAACTGCAGCCCTTCACTATTATGGGCTGCGTTTTATAATTAACCGAGCCCTTGCATCGCAGCCCTTGTGTTTTTTTCCACTAGTGCTAGGATCTCCATGAAAATAGGCATTTTCTAGTTTAGGGAAGCTTGATTAATCATGTTGTGCTTGATTTGGCTAGATTAGTTGCTCATGCCATGAGAATAGGTCATGAGTGACTAATCAAGCTCCTCTAACTAGCTCGAGAGAGTAATTAGAGTTCACATGTGCGTGATTTTACCCTTGTGATCCCCCATTTGTTTCCTCTTGGTTTTGATTGTTGGATTCTTGGATTGAATGTTGGTGAATCCCCTAATCCCCTAGTCCTTTTTCTCTTGTTTTATCACCTTTACTTGCTTCTTGATTTACTTTGCAAATTTCCTAGTTTATTTAGATTTTAGAATCATTGTTAAACTCTCAAACACCCAAAAATTGATTTAGCTCATTATAGTTAGCTAATTAACTCTTGATTTAACCCTACTTCCTTGTGGATTCGACCCTATACTTATCCTATATTGGATAAATTAGGTTATATTTGGCGAGTATACGACGACCCGTCAATTGTAAGAAGTCAGGGCATGGAATTTCTGAGTGTTATAAGTTGAAAAATAAAAAGGAGAAAGAAGAAAATTCTAAACAACCTCAAAAATCCGCCGAAGTGAGTTTCATTGAAACTGACTCTGAAGGAGACTCGGTATTACTGGTAACTTCTGAAAAGAAGGGTCTTCATGAATGGATTCTTGATTCTGGTTGCACCTATCATATATGTCCTCATAAGGACTAGTTTATATTACCACTTATGAATTTGTTGATTGTGGTATTATCTTAATGGGAAATGATACTCCCTGCAAGGCTATTGGAATAGGTTCAATCAAAATCAAGACTCATGATGGCGTTGTTAGAACTTTGACTAAAGTTCGTCATATTCCTGACTTAAAACACAACTTAATTTCACTGGGCATTCTTGAGTCTCTTGGTTACAAATTCTCAGCTCAAGGTGGAGTTTTGAAGGTTACTAAAGGTGCCCTGGTTGTCATGAAAGCTAGTAGATATGGCAATCTGTATGTCTTGCAGGGACATACGGTGGGAGGTTCAGCAGCTGTTTCATCCTCACTCCCTGACACTGATCTCACTCAGTTGTGGCATATGCGCCTTGGCCACATGAGTGAGAAAGGTATGGACATCCTAAGCAAGCGCGGTCTTCTTACACCTGGTACTGGTAAGCTGGATTTCTATGAACATTGTGTTTATGGAAAACAGAAGAAAGTAAGTTTCTCTACAGCTACTCACAGTACCAAAGCTATTCTATATTATATTCATTCTGATCTATGGGGACCTTCAAGGGTCACATCTTACTCTGGCAAATGTTATATGATGACCATTATTGATGACTTTTCTCGTAAAGTCTGGACCTATTTCTTAAGACAGAAAAATGATGCCTTCCCTACTTTCAAAAAGTGGAAGGCTCTTGTTGAGAACCAGACTGGCAGAAAAGTCAAGAAGCTCAGGACTGATCGGGGCTTCGAGTGTTCTGCGCACAAGCAGGTATTGCTAGACACAAAACATTACCCAACAAGCCTCAACAGAATGGTGTAGCAGAACATATGAATAGAACTCTTCTCGAGAGAGCTCGTATGCTCATTCATAAAGGTCCGCATACTAATTTATAAAGGTCATTCATAAAGGTCTGCATACTCATTTCGATACAACAAGCAATCATTCGGACATGCATCAATCCGCTCATATTCTAAACCCAAATGACACATTAATTTTTTTGGCGTAGTTGGTGGATTTTGGTAATAAATTACCCTCAGGAAACATATCTTGTAAAGCTTCTAAGATTTATGTGATGCCTACATCAGTCAAATTATGTTTCGCTTTTATATTGAAAAGGGTTAAAAACCCTACTCAATTAAGTGTATTTTGTACACCCTGGATAAATGGGTTTCCCAGCAGCTTCAGACAAACTATCAAACATTCGTGATCGCTCATTGAAATGGTCACGGGCCCCTTCCAACATCTCACCTAATCGATCATCACCAAACTCTTCAACCTCAGTGTCACTATTATCTCCGTAGTCATTTTCATCACCTACTACATCATCACCTTCAATCCGAACATGATCTTCATCACAACTTCATTCTCAACCCCAACATTCCACATATCAATCTCTAATGTTTTACTAGTGCCAACATCAACACTAACCCCATCCTGAGTATATTTTCCCCTCTCGCCATGCCATAACCAAATATAATACTCAGCCCTAAATTCACGACGAATAATATGATCCCTTATGGTCCTAATATTAGAAATTGTATTCACATTGTAGCAATCAACACATGGACAATAAATCTCATCATCGCAAGTAAGTTGTTGATGCTCTATAGCACATTTACAAAACTCATTCACACCTTGTACGAACTCAAACATATTCCGCTTTCCATACATCCAACTTCAATCCATTTCCAAAAACCCCCACACATACATACATACATACATACATACATAAAAAATTATTATCAACTAAAAAATTCACATAAATATAAACACAACAAGCTAATATTCAATGCATGGTTCCATTGGGTCCTTATCACTCCAACCTAACCCATCCTTAAACGTTCAATCCCACTAGTGAAGGCATGTATCATCTTTGATTCTAAGTAAAATTCGGCAGCATTTCCCTTCAGTTCTTTAAGTACACGATGAAGATAATTGCTTATCTTATATGTACCCGGAGAATAAATTAAGGAAATGACTAACCGTATTTCACTTATAATCGAATAACCAACACACATTCATGTCCTAAGTGAGATGTGACGTTTAAGAACTCTCCCAAAAAGGGTGCTATTTAAGACTTACTCCTAATGAGCAAGTCTGAACGGGTACCTAGTCATTATGATGTACATAAAAACAATCGCATTCAAGCGATTCCAAGTCATCACCAAACAACATTCGCATTCAAGCAATTCCTAGTCACCACCAAACAACAAGTACTAAACCATCCCTTAGATTTCCCATCCCCTCCCATTGGTGAGTCTATCAATATGAGGGCATTGCATATCACTTCAAATAAAGTATTGCAAAAGCATTACAAGAACTTAAGCAAAAACAATCCCGTATAATATTTTAGGGCATATAAAAACTTAAGCAAAATCATCACAAAATCTGTATTTAATCCTCAAATCTTATAACTAATCATATATATACTTTATATTAAGCATTTTAAACTACTGTTTAAGCTAAATTTTCCATTAAAGCACTATTAATTAAGAAAACTACAAAATTAAAAAAAATTATGAAAAACTAACCTAATATGACAAGGAGATGTGCCGGCGGTGAAGTGGAAAAGTGGCGGCAACAACCGTCGGTGAACGGAGGACAGGGGCGAAAAACCAACCAACCAAGCAAGAAGCGAAGGAGAGGGGCGAAAAACCAACCAAAACCTTCTCGCCGGAAACCGAACCCAGATCTGGAGAGTGCGAGAGTCGAAGCCCAACCCTTATCGCCATAAAATCGAAACCTTATCGCCGAGAACCGAAACCTTTTCGCTGGAAAGAGTGTGAGAGAGTGATAGAGTCGAGAGAGAAAGTGTGAAAGAGAATAGGTGCCCGTGTTTTTTTAGATCTGGCGCAGACATATTGGTGCGGTTTCTGGCAAGAACCGCAACAAAATATTAAATTACTATTTTTTAATATTATTTTAATATATTGTTGCGCTTCTTGCCAGAAATAGCAGCAATATTCTGGTCAAATCGTCAGCTTTTTTTCAAAAAATTTCCAGTTGAAACCATATTGCTGCCGTTTTTGGCCGAAACCGCAGCAATATCTTTATTTTATATTTTTCCTTTTCATTTTACGTGATATATTGCTGCGTATGGTTAAAACCGCAACAATACCACCGCAGCAATAAGCAATTATTCTACTAGTGTTTCCAGCGGGTTGATGGAGTATATGTCTATTTGTTGTTGTACGTGGATGACATGCTGATAGCATCTTGTGATAAGTCTCTGATCAACAACTTGAAGTCTCAACTCAGTAAGGAGTTTGAGATGAAGGATCTTGGACCAGCAAAGAAAATTCTTGGCATGGAGATACATCGATATCGACAAGCCGGGAAATTATACTTATCACAAAAGAATTATATCAAGAAAATTCTTGATAAATTCGGCATGAATAATTGTAAGTCTGTCTCTACTCCTCTTTGTACTCCTCTTGCTGCTCAATTTAAATTATCATCTACTTCTTGTCCACAATCAGAGGAAGAAAAAGAAAAAATGTCTAGCATTCCCTATGCTTGTGCAGTTGGTAGTCTCATGTATGCCATGGTCTGCACTAGACCTGATCTTGCATATGTCGTTAGCATGGTGAGCCGGTATATGCACAACCCCAGAAAAGATCATTGGAATGCCGTTAAATGGATATTCTGTTACCTAAAAGGTACCATAGATCTGGGGTTGGTCTTTCATAGGACACCAACCCTAACATCTTCAAGTGATGTTGTTGGGTTCGTTGACTCTGACTATGGTGGTGATCTTGACTGTCGAAAGTCACTTTCAAGTTATATCTTCACTCTATGTTCTGGTGCAATAAGTTGGAAGGCTTCTTTGTAGTCTAAGGCTGCTCTATCTACAACAGAATCAGAATATGTTGCAGTACTGAAGGTATAAAGGAGGCTACATGGCTGCGAGGCCTTGTTAAAGATCTTGGAGTTCCACAAGGTGTTACCATTGTGTTCTCTGATATCCAAAGTGCTATCTCTCTCACCAACAATGATGCATATCACTCCAAGATTAAACACATTTCAGTTAAATACCACTACGTCAGAGATACAATTACTGAAGGTCAAATTATTGTCAAAAAGGTTCACACTTCAAATAATCCAGCATATATGCTTACAAAGCCACTTCCTACCACTAAGTTCAATCATTGCTTAGACTTAGTGGGCATTCATGCTTGCTAGGCCAGCTGGGGCTCAGACGACGACTGGCCTCTGAAATTTGTTCCAAGGTGGAGATTGTTGGGTAATGGCCCAAATTTCAAAGCCCAAAGCCAAAGAGAAATAATTTTCACTTGCCGCCACTACATGATCAAGATTGATCATGATTATTTGAGTTTTCAAACACTAGTCTTATGCCGGCAACAAGCAAGAAGATTCTACACATTTCTTTGGTGAATGGAGTATTAATCACCACCGACTTAGCACCACTGTAAATAGGTGTTGTGATCATTTTTTGGGCATCATCCAAAAAACTACATACAAGCCATCCACAAAAGCCATCCACATTATCATATACACACAATCTCCTACCACAATATTTACTCTAATTTACTCCTTTGTGAGTTTCTAATTAACTATTGTAAGAGTTGTAATTCTATCTTTACCCTATTCAAATTGGGATACTTGTACTCTCCTATTTTCATATAGTGGATTTTTGGGTACCCGTCGTCCGTGGGGTTTTTACCTCATTTTAGAGGGTTTTTCCCACGTTAAATATTGTGTGTCCCTCATTGCTTTTCTTGCATTATTTTTCTTACCAATTTCTCGATCTTATTACGTTTCCACTACGCTCTTATACCTAACAGAAGCAATGGTGTCCCCCTCTGGATTTACATATTTACCCCTCCACAAAATAAATAGTACAATCCAACTACACCCTCCAACTGTAAATGAAAAACTATTACATCCATAAACTTGCTAAAAAAAAATTCAATCAAATCTCTATTAAACCCAATCAACTTATATAACGGTCAATCACATAAACTTACTAATAAAAAAGATTCAATCAAATTAAATTCACATCCAATCAACTAAAAGAAATTCCTAATCAGGAACTTACCAAAAACTAACACCACAGACAATTAAAAAAATACGGCATTCTCATTAAAAAGAAAACTCATATTCAAACTCAAATAAATTTTTCCGTAATACAAAATTAATTACAAACACAAACTCCAAAAATGAAATTCAGTTTTCTTCATTACTTGGATATGCAATTTCATCACTTATACTTACTTATTAAATTTTTTTTAAATACTATTTGTAAGTATTTAAATCTTTCTTACTCACCAAATGGAGGTGAACTTAGATACATACTTTCATTTTTTTATTTCTTTTAAAACCGAGCAATAGTTATGCCCAAAATATCGCCGCGCGCATAACGTGTATAAAAAGCTAGTACTAATATATTAAAAAGCATTCCTAATCAAGTATATGTGTCACGTGGCACTCCCCCCTCTTTAGTTGTTTCATTTATTTCATGTCATCATTATACATTTAAAAAAATTAGAAACATGCTTCGTATAAGATTCAAACACTTGACCTCAAGTTAATGTACTAAAGTTCTAACCAATAAACTATGCTACAATCTACATTAGATTATATTTTTTTAATATGAAAATGTTAATGACCAAGGGTATCGCCCGAGACTAAAAACTAGTTTTGACACAAAAAGTCCTCTAATTAATATATTTGGTGTTATATAAAATGCTCTTACAATACTAATATTCTAGTGCTACAATTCTAAAAGTTTCTAAGTCTTTTTAGAAAGTGTTTAATTGATAATCACATGATACCAAATATTCACGTGGTACCAAAAACAAGTCTTATATCTCCTAAAAAAGCTCTTATAGAATTACTTTTTGTGTTTAATATTCTAAAAGACCAAAATGCCCTTTCTCATAATTCACTAACCTCTCACGAGTAATGGCAGAGATAATGGGGATGCTATGTCAATGGCTTTTGGGTGGATTTTTCATTGCTTTTTGACTTCTTCATATGGTCAAACAATCTAAAAATTGTATGGTCAATGACTTTTTGGACTTTCTAGCTTCAAGATAGTTTTAATATATACCGTTTTTATCAACTTTTGGCCTTTGTATTTATTTTACACTTAGCTTCCAATAATATATTTTTCCGAACACTTTTATAAAAGGTCAATAGTCCAGCAGCAAACAAAGAAAAAAATAATTCATAGTCATTAAAGAATTTATAACAAAAAAGATGTTCTAATCTTCCCCCAACGCTAATAAATTATTCTTGGCGTTGACTCTTTGAAAGAAATTATCTAGTACTTCCTCTCTTTTTTTCTTCTATTATGTCATATGGGTTTTCACGTTTTTCAATCCACAACTTTGAATATTAATATCTCTAATATCTTTTATTAAAATTTATAGATAGTTGCTTTTTAAAAATATATATATATATCGAGTCGAATCTTACAAGATTTCATATGACTAAATTTTCTTACAAAAGATGGTCAAAAGAAAAGGTATGAATAACGTAAAAGTTCAAATGATGATATACTAGTTATTTTGAATTCATGATGCAACTCTATACTTATATCACGAAAAAGGAAAGACATTGAATAGATACACTCTGCCTGGTGTCGATTACATCTTTTGGCACTCAGTATTCTTTAGATTGATACCAGATGCTCTTGCATTTGGTACAAAAAAAAAAAGTAAAAAAAAAAAAAAACAATGATACCCAGACCTTTTTCAAATGATAACACTTAAAGGTCTTTTTTTACGAGAACATTAAAAGGAGGTTTAGGTACTAATAAAGGTTTTTTTATTTATACCAAATCAATCAATCAATCAATCAATCAATATATATAAATAAATGAGGAACTTTTCTGTAGCATAGGGAGTTACTCAAGATTTCGAGGCCATTGAGTGCACCATGTAGGCTTGCCACGTCATCAAATTTTATTTTATCTTTTACAAAAATAGAGTTCTACACTTATTTAAATACATATAAAGAGTTTTGGATAAGCGAAAATTAGAATTTGATTTTGAATGAACAACCTAAATTATTATATTATGTAAATTGTGTATAACTTTTGATATGTAATTCGGAATATTATAATTTTTGTACCATTGGATAGTGCTCGAAATATGCTTTTAAATAAGATCCATTTACAATATAGTTCTATAACTTATGAAATATTGAGTGCCAGGTAGATTGACATGTCATTAATTTTTTTTTTTTAAAAAATTGAGTTTTAAATAGATTTAAATACATATGAGTCTTGGATAAGCGGAAATTAAAGTTTTGTTTTGAATAAATAGCCTAAATTATTATATTATGTAATTGTGTATAACTTTTGCTACCTAATTCAGAATATTATAATTTTTGTACCATTAAATAGTGCTCGAAATATGCTTCGAAATAAGATCCATTTACAATATAGTTCTACAATTTGTGAAATAGAGAGCGCCACTTAGGATTGCCATATCAAATAGTTTTATTTAAAATATTTCAAAAAAAAAATTCTACATATATTTAAATACATAAAAGAGTTTTGGATAGGGGGAACTTAGAGTTTCATTTTGCATAAACAACCTAAATAATTATATTATGTAAATTGTATACAACTTTTGCTACCTAATTCAGAATATTATAATTTTTGTACCATTCTACAGTGCTCGAAATATGCTTCGAAATAAGATCCATTTACAATGTAGTATTCTTTTCTCCATGAACTTAATTCTACTAAAACTATTTGGAAATCAAGCTTTGCGTTTCTAGAATATTTGAGGTCACGGATTATAAAATGGGGGAAGTTTGATAAGTCTTGATATGGTAATGATTGATGAGGAGGTATTTTTTTCTCTTAAGTATTTTTGATTATTAGTAGAGGTTAGTTTTATATTTAATTAATTATATTCATGATACTATCATTAGGATATTCTTTTTGGCTTTCTCATCTTCCATTCTATATATTTCAGTATTTATGTCCTATATTTAAAGTTGAAGTTGTGACTGACACTCATGTTTTTCTCTATTCTTTCTGTCCTGCATCTCTACTTTCTTAAAGTATCATTCGGGAATTATTCATGTTAAAACTGTGCTAGCTATTGTTAGTCATACCTATTATTGGGATAACATTTAATAATAGACTTAGCTACAATATTCAATTGAATATTAAAAATTATAAAATTTATATATCGCAATAACGAATCTAGAAATTACAGTATAATGATAAATACTTTCTCCGTTCTTTTTCTACTACAACAATTGGTTTGAGCATGGTTTTTAAGGAAATAAAAAATGGGTAGTTTAGCATAGAGGTATCCCATTAGTTAACTAGGGTAGGGGATAAATAAATCCTTAATAAAGTAAACGCGACTTTATGAGGCAATTTGGGTAATTAATGATGGTTTTATTAACATAAGTAAAGGAAATATTGTCAATTGTAGTTGCTTTTTTTTTACCAAAAGTGGAATGGTTCCAAAAGACGAAACTACACAAAGCAGTAATTGTTGTAATAGAAAAAGAAAAGAGGAAGTATATAAATACAATGGTGTTGAATCATATCATTTTCACATCAACACTAAATCAACAATAATACATTAAAAAAAATTGAGAAAAAATAAAATAAACGACACAAAATCAACAATAATATTAACAAAAAAATTCAAAAATAAATAAAATAAACAACAACCCTTGCAACTCACGGACTTCAAAACTAGTCTATACTAATATATTAAAAGGTGCTCCCAAGAAAGTTAGTACACCACGTGTCACTCTCTTCTAAGACTCTAATGTAAATGCAGGTGACTTTTGAAATGAAAAGTGAAAATTTAACCATGAATTCAACATCACACCATTGTTTAGTATTTCAAAATAAAATATCATAAGGTCCTATAAGTATATCTCATTAAAAGATTTACACAAGTAGTTAAAAACCTAACATTTTTATGATAATAACAAGAGACTATTGCAGACATAATCTTTTACTCCAATTCCTTGTAGAAAGTTAAGCTATTGCTTTCATCACCAAACTTTTAAGGGTTTATTTTTCAAAATATCATGGAATTGCTTATCATGTCATTACGTCAATTTTTCCTCACTAGACAAAAAAATTACGAAAAGTAACAACCTAGGGAATAGCTCGCGTAGGACACTCACCAGTTTACTTGTATTTTTTTTTTTTTTATGGGAGTTTACTTGTATTTGGTGTCCATCTATAAGCAAATTAGTATTGTGAAAACCTATTTAACACCAAATCAGCACATATACGCGAAGGCTTTCCCCTTATATCAAGTTTTTTTAATTTTCAACACGGCAATGTAACAAATGGACAGACTGACAGCTAGCCATTAAGGATACGCCGCTGTGATAAGTCACAACTTTAGTTTTTTTTTTTTTTTTTTCCTAAAAGAGGGCCATAACATTATTTTAGATGGGCCTATGGAATTATTTGCTTATATGTATTATATTCATCCACTAGAGCGAGGCTAGTTGCTGCTAACAGCAAATCAGCAATAATTCAACGAATTATCGTATTCATCCACTATGGGTTTATTTGTTTGTATCTTATGGACTTTCTAATGCCTCTTCCGAGTTCCGCCTCTCATGTGAAATTTTGCCTGGAAAATTATGCTGGAAGAGTCGGTGGCCAACCTTAAACAAAGTCTCCATACGTGTAGAAGTCAAACACTCAATCCCGTAACCATTCTACTTTAAAGACGTACAGTGGTAGAGTTGGGTAACTTATGAGTTGTCTCTAGTATCTTGTTGCATCTATCGACAACGGTAACCATTGCATGTGACTATGAGAATAACACAATATAAGTTTAGACCAGAGATGTTTATAAATAAGAAATTTATGAAAAGAATTCTTTTTAACGTCTAACCAGTAACCAGCACAAAGTCGCTACGAGCAAGATGTCCACCAATACAAAGTCGCTACGGACAAGATGATATCTAATAGATGGACGCTGTTATGAGTTATGACGACGTAGTGATGATGAATCTCATATGCACGTGTACGACGTACCATGTCATGTACTTGACCAGTGTGTATGCATCCCGCAGATGGACTGCCAAACACAACTCAAGCCCCACAATCGCACCACACACTCAAGTACTACCATGGAGGCCTTAAAGTTGTTATGCAGACCTCGCCAATCAACTTAGTAAAGTGTATTGTTCGTGTCAGTAGTGATGAAGATTGTAAATTAAGGCCAAAAGATATGTTTTTTTTTCTTTACTTTCACACTTGATCCTTGCTTTGATGATCATACAGTGCGTCCCGGTAGGCCGGTAATATGGTAGTCCTCAACGTGTGTGAGCAATGATAGGTGTACTCGCACGGATCCAACTGGAACTATTGTCATGAAGATTTGGGTCGAGGATTCGGGTGTGTGTTTGGGGTTTGTGTCGTTCGAAGTTTTTTTTTTTTTTTGGCTAGATAGGGAAAAGATATCCCTAGATTTGTAACCTGGCTCTTCAGGAATAGGGACAAGAGCAAGTATTGTCATTTTCTCAAGGATTGCGGTCATGAAACAAATGAATGTAAACATCTTAAGAGAGCTTTGGAGGATCTAGCCCGAAAAGGAAAGATGAATTGATACTTGCCCCAAGGGGGAAAGAAGTTTCAGAGGAGAGATGATCGTCAAAGCAAGAAGAAGGAGAATGAAAGCACTAATGAAGATGTAGTCCTCGTTATTTCAGGAGGATTTGTTGTCGGAGGGCCAACCAATAGAGGGCACAAAAACTACCTCAGGGAGCTCGGTCAAGTCTTGTTGACAATCCGTCCAAGGCCGAGCCCTTCCCAAAAGTGGTGGTCAGTGAGCAGGATCGGGGCAAGTTGAGGACCCCCCATGATGACCCTTTGGTTGTAGAGATGAAAATAGCAAACTTGAGAGTAAGTAGAATTTTGATTGACACTGGAAGCTCGACGGACATTATTAGTGCTGATTGCTTGTCCAGATTGAAATTTGATGAAAAGAACTTGGTCCCAGTCCATCATCCCATCATAGGGTTTGGGGGAGGAGTCATCCATCCCATGGGAACAGTCACGTTGCCCATCCGAGTTAGAGAGAAGGAGGCCTCGCGGACTTTGTTCATCAAGTTCTTGGTTGTCCGAGATTTGACAGCCTACAATGTCATACTCGGACGACCAACTTTGAATCATGTTAGAGCCGTAATAGTAACTCACTTGATGCTTATGAAGTATGAGTGTGATGATGGCAAGATTGGCTCCTTGTATGGAGACCAGCAGGCGGCTAGGGAATGCTACCTAACCACCCTCAAGCCGTCGTCATGGAAAGCATGCAACGAAGACCAGACGAAGATCGGTGGCGAACGGAAAACGTCTGAAATTGGGAAAGATAAGACGAAGGTGGCTGCAGAAAGAAAGGCGTCCAAAAATGTAAAGGAGCCTAGGATGGCTATTGAGAGTCCTCAGACGCCAATTGCCCCCTCAAGGAAAACGTCTGAACACCTTCCCAACAAGAAAAGAAAGTATGAGCCCATAATGGAAGAGTCTCCCTCGTCTGAAGAAGTGATGGCCATCATGGGACTGTCATTAGAACGTCCAGAGCCTGTGGAAGCTCCTGAAGAGGTATTGTTGGATGAAGCTCGTCCAGAAAGAACCCTCAAGATTGGGTCTTCACTCAGTCCTGGTTTGAGAGGTCTTCTAATCAGCTTGCTGAAAGAATTTCAAGACGTGTTCGCTTATTGTGTTGAACAAATGCCTGGAATTGATCCAGAGATAGTCGTCCACAGACTGAATGTTGATCCCAATTTAAAACCTGTCCGTCAGAAGAAAAGGCATTTAGGACCAGCCAGGAATCAGGCGGTTGACCAAGAAGTCCAGAAGTTGTTGGAATCAAAGTTCATAAGAGAAACTTATTATCCATAATGGATAGCAAATGTGGTCATGGTGCCAAAGCCTAATGGCACTTGGAGGATGTGTGTGGACTATACTGATCTCAACAAGGCTTGTCCTAAGGACATTTTCCCTTTGCCTAAGCTGGATTGTCTGGCAGACTCCACGGCCGGCCATGCTTTGCTAAGCTTCATGGACGCCTATTCAGGTTTTCATCAAATCCCCATGTGGTCAGAGGATCAGGACAAAACGTCCTTCATTACTGAGAAGGGACTGTATGGCTGGTTGAGAATGTCATTCGGCCTACACAATGCTCCGGCCACTTTTCAAAGATTGATCAATATCGTCTTTCAGCCACAGTTGGGAAGAAACATGGAGGCCTATATTGATGATATGATAGTCAAGAGTCAGCAAGAGGAAAGTCATGTTGGTGATTTGAGGGAGACTTTCGAGACTCTCAGGAAATACAAGTTAAAATTGTTCCCCGGCAAATGCGTATATGGAGTCTTGTCAGGGAAGTTCTTAGGCTTCTTGGTAGATCAGAGGGGAATAGAAGCCAACCCAGAGAAGATCCAAGCTATTTTAGACATGAAATCCCCCTCAAAGATAAAGGAAGTCCAGCGACTGACTGGTTGCTTGGCTGCCCTTGGAAGTTTCTTGTCCAAGTCAGGTGACAAGTGTCATCACTTCTTCGCCACGATCAAGAAAAAGGCCAAGTTTGAATGGACAGCAGAGGCAGAGCAAGCCCTTCAGCAAGTCAAAGATCTCCTTCTGCAGCTGCCTAGGTTGGTCAGCCCAGCTGAGGGGGAGAAACTATTTGTATACCTAGCTGTGTCCACTCAAGCTGTGAGTGTCGTCCTACTGGCTGAAAGAGAGTCCTTCCAAGTCCCCATATACTTTGTGAGTCATGTGCTCAAAGATGCGGAAAATAGGTATACTCCAGTTGAGAAGTTTGGATTGGCCCTCGTCATGGCCAGCCGAAAGTTAAGGCCCTATTTCTTGGCGCACAGCATACTCGTCTATACTGATCACCCTCTGAAGTAGGTTCTGCAAATGATGGAAGCTTCCGGACAAATGCTAAAATGGGCTGTTGAGCTTAACATGTTCGATATATCATTTGAACCAAGGAAAGGGGCAAGCCTTGGCAGATTTTATAGTTGAACTTACTCGGCCAACCATAGAGCCAATATCTGATCCAGCGGAAGGAAGGAAGCATTAACCGCTCATGGTTCATGGGTCGTCCACTGTCAATGGATGTGGGGCAGGAATCATCTGCCAATCTCCAGAAGGAGACAAGTTTGAATATGCGCTAAGGTTCCAATTCCAAGCGTCCAATAACGAAGCTGAATATGAAGCACTTCTAGGTGATATCAAAATGTGTAAAGCGGCAGGAGCTTTGGAAATTGAGGCAAAATCGGACTCGCTCTTGGTCGTCAGTCAAGTCAATGGGGATTTTGAATGTAAAGGAGCATCGATGAGCAAATATATGCGTCTGATCAAAGATGAGATTGAGCCTTTGAAACGATTTGTTCTCGACCAAGTGCCAAGGTCAGAAAATCATCAAGCTGATGCTCTCTCTAAATTGGCCAGCTCGGCTGAAGGTGATGTGCCAAGAACAGTGTTTTGGGAAGGCAAACCCAAAAAGAGCATTGACCAAGAACAGATTATGTTTCTTAGCCGATGGGCAGTCTGGATGGAGCCTATCATAGAATACAAGAAGACGGGACGGTTACCTCCGGACCCTGTAGAGGCTAAGTATGTGAAGGCTAGAGACAGGTGGTTTGAATTATGGGATGAGACTCTTTACAATAAGTCATTTAATCGTCCTCTCCTCAAGTGCATCACTGTGGGAAGAAGGTTTAGAGGTTTTGAAGGAACTCCATGAAGGAGCTTGTACATCTCACATTGGGGGAAGAGCATTGGGAGAAAAGGCTTTAAGGACGGGATGTTACTGGCCTACCCTAAAGGAAGATGCCCTCGTCTATGCAAAAAAGTGCGACAGTTGTCAGAAGCACGGAAATTTGCATCAGAAGCCGTCCAACTACCTAACTCCTATCTTGTTCCCTCTACCTTTTGCCAAATGGGGCATGGATATTCTAGGACCTTTCCCTGTGGCCGCTGGGCAAAAGAAGTTTGTGATTGTGGCTGTGGACTAGTTCACTAAATGGATAGAGGCTGAAGCCATGCGAGGTATAACAACAAATGACGTCAAGGGCTTCATTTGGAAAAACACTATAACTTGTTTTGGCATGCCACAGTCCATCGTCTTTGATAATGGCCCGCAGTTTGAAACATCTAAACTAAAAGATCGGTTGGCAGAACGAGAAATCAAGGCTCACTTTGCTGTCGTCGCCCACCCACGGGCCAATGGGCAAGTGGAGTCCTTCAACAAGATTCTATCTAATGGAATCAAAAGGAAGTTGGATTATGCCAAGGGACAATGGGTTGAAGAACTACAGCTAGTCTTATGGTCCATCAGAACAACTGCCAAAAATTCTACAGGAGAGACACCCTTCATGTTAGTTTATGGCACTGAAGCCGTCCTGCCCATTGAAATTGAAGAACCCACCCTGCGAGTCATGTTGTACACAGAAGATGCCAACTGAGCTGCATTACGCACGTGTTTGGATCAAGTACCAGAAATCAAGGGCAATGCCTTGCTAAGAATGCAATTATACAAGCTGCGAATGGCTCGGGAGTTTAACAAGAGAGTCGCTAGACGACCACTAAAGATAGGAGATTTGGTTCTAAGGAAGATGGAGGCGGTTGGACGAGCTAAAGAGATGGGGAAGCTAACACCAAATTGGGAAGGACCTTATCTGATTATCCAGCAGGTGCGCAGTGGAACTTTTCGTCTCCAAGATCTGGATGGACGAGTTATACAGCGCACTTGGAACTCAGATAACCTGAAAAAGTACCACGTCTAACTAAATTCATCGTCAGCAATGTAGCTGGTAGTTTATAGTAAGTCCAAAGTGCCACGGCACATGCTAGAAAAAAGAATTGTATACATGTATCTTGGCATTTAGTCAAGCAAAATTCATATAATACAATTCCTACTTCCTTATCACCTTTGTTTATTCCCACCAAGTTAGTTATCTTTGGGGCATTAAATCAATTACTAGTCTAAAAGAGACAATAAGTTGGAACAAAAACAATAAAGCGTCATAAATACTCACTTCTATGCCGAACATCACTCCCTCGAGGAGACCGGCCAAAAGTTTAAACAACCTAAAGGTTGACAATACATAAATGGCCATCAAATTGACAAAATCTCTAGTAAGGGAAACGTCAAGGTCTCTAAGAGAAGGCTGACCAGAAATAAGCCCTTAGTAAAGGATACTTACTTTCACCTATATGGACAGCTAAGTAGTAAAGACCCTAGTAAGGGATCACTACTTCCGGACGAGTGTTGTTCCCTCAAGGAAGGCGGCTAAGACATGGTCATACCATGTATCTAGAGCTCGTCCTTAGAGATTTCTGCAGGCTTGGCCAATGTTGGCCGCTCTCCTTCTTGGACTACGGCTTGTCCAATATATATGGTTGAGCCTAGCCCAAGAAGGGGGGGATAAGACAAGCCTGTAGGACGAGCTAAAAGAGGGAAGGTCGTCCAGAAAACCAGGATGAACCAAGCAATAAATACTGCAGGACGAGTATTACCAACTCGAGGAAAACGGCTAAACCGTGGCTAGTCCACAAAGCCATATGAGTAGGCCGCTTTCCCCCTTGAAGCAAGACTCGTCTGATTGTGAAGACCATCTAAAGTTCCAGGACGAAAGTCACTAAGTACTTGAAATACTTTTTCGAAAGATTCACAATCGTCCAAGGACAAGGATGGCAATTTTTAACTATATCTATTTTTGCAAACCATCTAAAGTTTTAAGACGAATGTCACTAAGTACTTGGATACTTTTTCGAAAGATTAACAATAGTCCAAGGACAAGGATGGCAATTTCTCCAGTATGTGTTTTGCAAATCGTCCACGGACCCTCAATTGTCCAAGGGCAAAGATCAGGGTGGACAGGATTACTCTATCTGAACTATGTAAACCGTCCAGAATTCAGGACGAGTCTCTTCTTGTACTTGGATACATTTTGAATAGGCTACAACGGCAGACAAGCCAAGAAACTTAGAAAAATAAACCTAAAACTAGGCATCATCTTCAGCACGAGTTTCTTGTTCGTCTTCAGGGTTCATTTCCTCAGCTGCAGCTTCATCGTCGGAGTCCGAAAACTCCAGAGGTTCCTCGGCACATACCATAGCACGATGGACGCTCTGTTGATACTCCAGACGACGAACGAAGCTGGGGACCTCAGCAGCCTCAGCCAGCATCTCAAAGGCCTTGACGGCCCAGTCCTTAGACGTTTCGATGACTTGAGCCAATCCTTCCTTGGCATCGTCAAAGGCTTTGGCCGCCTCCCTTTCCAGATGGGCAGTCTTCGCTCTTAGGAGAATGTTCTCCCTCCTCAGTTGAACGGCAGCAAGGAGAGTAACATTTCTCTCACCCTTCAGATCAGTAGAGACATCTTTAATAATCATCTTCAGACGGTCTAGCTCCTTGTACAGATCGTTGATGGTAACAAGATAATTCTTGTTTTCTGATTCAAGGAGAGTTGATCTCTTCTCCAAAGCCTCCAGAGATTGACGATGAAGGGTATTAGCCATCTCAATGTCATGGATGGCCTTGTCGCCTGCCGTTGTCGCCAGGTGGACAAGCTGCTTATTCTCTTTTCTCAGCTCCCTCGCCCATTCTTCAGTAAGCATGCTGCGAGCAAAAAGTTGTTACAATAAAAACCAAACAAGTCATTAGACGAGTTACAAAAAGGAAAAATATACACAAGTATTAAGCCAAAGCGGCAGTAAGTTATACCTCAGCAGCAAGTTGAGACATGTAGCCCACATGCCCGGCCGATGCTCCCCTTAATCCTTTGATATAGGATTCAGGGTAATACTTGAAGAGCTCCTGCTTAAGTCGGTCTTATTCAGCCTTTGACATTTTGGCGAAAGCAGGAGAAGACTCCTCGTCCGAGTCTATGGTAGGAGGAGCTGCGGGTATAGCGGGGACTTTGCCCTTATCCGAAAGAGGGGGAGAGTCAGTTATCTTGATGGGAAAGACGATGGCTTGTCTATTGGACGGACTCATGGACCGTCCGCCGACCCGCATCGTCCTAACTATATTCGGATAATACGACTCACCAGACGAGATAGATGCCGTCCTAATAGCTAGCGGCATCTGCGGCACCAGCTTGGCCACCGAGCCGCTGAAGCCCGGGTAGTTCTCAGCCGCCGTCTCCTGCCCCGGAACAACCAAAGCCAAGGCTGACTCTGGCCTAACTTCAGCTAAGTCAATAGGCAAAGCGTCCAACTGACCTGTGGGGTCAGAACTCTTCTCTCCCTCGGCCGGAACGGCAGCAAAAGGTTCCTCTTTAAGAACCTTACCTTTAGGGGGAGGCATGGTTTTTTCTCCAACTCCACTTGGAGTAGCCTTCTCTGTCTTCTTTCTTGTAAAGCCCTTAGGCTTTTTTGCCAGAGGCTAGTCCGCGGCCGCTGTAGGCCTCTTTTTGGAAGAAGACGACTTCCCTGGTAGAAGTTTGTTGGTAGGAGCACTTTTCTGCAAAAACTGATCAAGTTAAAATGATGGATGTCCAAAGAGCAAAATCTAAAACAAATTGCAAAGCTTCAGACGAAGTTAATGCAAAGAAGGAAGCCGTCCCAAAGGAAGACGGACTAAAATGACTCTCGTCTAGGGACAGGAAATCAAACCTTCGTTCAAGTTTCAGAACTTAAAGCAACTCAGACGAGAATGGCCCAAAGAAGGTGGCCGTCCAAGCATGGACGCTTCCTTTCTTCAGGATATCCTTGACCAAGAAAAGGGATAACAACTTGGACGAGTCCAAATGGTACTCGTCCAAAGGTATTCAAAATCTCAGACGAGAATGGCCCAAAGAAGGTGGTCGTCCAAGCATGGACGCTTTCCTTCTCCAGGTTATTCTCGTCCAAGAAAAGGAACAACGCCTTGGACGAGTCCAAATGGTACTCGTCCAAAGGTGTTCTAAATCTCAGACGAGAAAGGCCCAAAGAAGGTGGTCGTCCAAGAATGGACGATTTCCTTCTTCAGGTTATCCTCGTCCAAGAAAAGGAACAACGCCTTGGACGAGTCCAAATGGTACTCGTCCAAAGGTGTTCTAAATCTCAGACGAGAAAGGCCCAAAGAAGGTGGCCGTCCAAGAATGGACGCTTTCCTTCTTCAGGTTATCCTCGTCCAAGAAAAGGAACAACGACTTGGACGAGTCCTAATGGTACTCGTCCAAAACTATTCAGCATCTCAGACGAGAATGACCCGAAGGAGGTGGCCGTCCAAGCCCATATGCATTCCTTCTTCAGGTGATTCTCGTCTAGAGAGAGACAATCAGGGCCCCAGACGAGAATAGCCCAACGAAGACGGACGTCCATGCTTGGACGTTCTCCTTCTTCGGGTAATTCTCATCCAATGGGTGTGTGAATACTTAACGAGTAAGAATGATCCTCGTCCAAAAAAAAAAATATCATGTTACCAGTGTTTCAGCCCTTTTCTCAGCGCTGCTCTTGGCGTATTCCTTCCATAAGTTGTCTGTAAATTTAGACATACTTATTTCACCCGTCCAAGAAGCCTTGAAACGATTTCTGGCCGAGTCTGCAAAAGAGAGATGAAAAACGATTAGTCCGATGTGCTATCGACGAAGAGGTTTTACTTGGAGAATATGAATGTATACCTCTCTCTTCGGCCAACCGCAAGCCGACGGCGACCAAGAAGTCATCCTGGTAAACCATTTCTTTAAAGGGTATCCAGTTAGTTGGTCCCTTAAAAGATCGTTGGCCGGGACTGGAGTACTCCTTTATTCTGAAGTACTCCACCACCTCTTCGTGAAAGCTGTCCTCCAACTCCAGCCAAGATTGCTTCCGCCCAGTATTCGTGACGGATCGATTATAATATTTATAGCTCTCTGTGGCGTAATCGCTGGCCGCCCGTAAGAAGATGAAGTCGGCCTTCCATTCATGCATCTTTGACGGCTTTCCCCAATCAGTCATGAAGCCTGGACGGTTGCAGATGCTGAGCCATGCCCCGTCCACGGCCCCAGGTACCTTAGCCGCATAATGGATATGAGTAAAGGCTTGAAGGGAAAGAGCTAGGCCGCGCAGCTCACAGACGACAATGAACGTCAGGACGTTGTGCCAAGCATTTGAAGCCAGCTGATTATGGCCGATATGGTAGTACTGCAGCACTTGTTCAATGAATTCGTGGAGAGGGAACCTCAATCCCGCGTCCAGGGCCAGCTTGTAGATGGCGAAGTGGTTCTTGGGAGCGCTCAGTATCGTCGCGTCCTTATTTGGGATGACAAAGGAGAAGCCCGGCATGGGCATGTAGGACGATAAGTAATTAGGGTTTGGTCCTATTTTCTCTAACCATTTACGGTTGATCAAAATGAAGCCGGGGTCAGAAAGGGGACCTAAACGTCTTCTAATCTCCGACGAGGTAGTGAAGGCCTCGTCTGATTGTTCGGCAGCATCAGATTCGCTGTCGTTATTGCCTTCGCCGGTCTCCTCCATATCGACGCCCTGCCAGAAGAACTGGCCTCATGCTTTATTTCAGAGTCTTCTAAATTATGGTCAGAGGAAGGAGGCCTGCCCAAAGGCTCTGCACTTTGGACCTTTCTTGCCTTATCTGGCACCCGTCCAGTAGATTCCTCCATATCTGAGCTATTTGACGGAATTATTATCTTTCGTCTTAGACGGGTCGTTTGCTTGACACGAGCTAGATTACCCTGCACAGGTAAAGACTGGGTCGTCTGACTTTCTCGGCCAAAACCACAAAAAAATATATACTTTGCCAGAAGAGGCCCAACTCTAGAATGTGCCGAAAAAGAAGTATCTGTTCTAGGGTCAAGACGAGCTCTTGGTCGGCTAGGATTATTTGACGAAGAAGATTCCATTTTATTGATTTTCTAAGAAAAAATAAAGAATAACGAAGAAAGAAAAGAACAAAGAAAGGATACTTGGTAAAGCGCCTGGACGATTCCGTGAAGAAAGTTGAGGCTGGACGATCTCTCTCTCTCTCTAGAAAATTTACAGAGCTTCTCTATCTAGAAAAATTCGTTCGAAGTGTGAAATGATTAAATGTTCTCACACCAAGGTTATTTATAGAGGGGTAAGAAACCTGCGGAGCCGGTCAAGAATGACCGAATAAAGGGTACAACGGTCGGATATGACCGGTAGAACCCAGGAAAAGGCGCGTCATTTCCTTCATTTCAAATAAAACTACCTTGGGTAAAAAAGCCTTAACCGTCAGATGGGCCAAATGAAGCTACCGTGGGTAAAAGGGTCTTAACCGTCAGATGGGCCGACAGTAAAAACCCTTTTAGGGGCAAATGTTGTAGCCTAACATCTACGGTTCTTTTGAATACACTTGAGCTCATCAGAGCCGTACACGTGTCCTCCCCTAGTGAATAAAGAAGGAAGATTCAATCTTTGGGTTATGCTCAGTTATGCTTAGTTGGGTTAAAAGGCTGCTTTTCTGGCCCAAAATGAAGTATGAGCCCAGCCTTGTGAGGTGGCTGCAGGAGAGTGGTTGATAAACCCTCCCAAATCATAGCCTGCCACGTGTCATGATCTGATTCCTCAGCGAATCAGAGGCCACTATTCTAGGGCAGATTTTAAGGATAACTGTCATCTTGCTATCACTATAACTACCCCAGAAATCAAGAGAAAAGGGCATTCAATGCAAACAGTGCAAAGTTACTCTGAAAAAATACTCTCTCACTTTCTCTCTCTATCTCTACTTTCTCTTACAACTCCTGATATCTGACTCAAGCTTCGGATGGGGAGCCACCGCCCAAACCTCCAGGGTGGGTCCCTTTTTGCAGGTTCGGGAACGAAGCTCATGCCAAGGGCCAAGCTGACTCAGGCATTGTTGCACAAGTCTCCAGCTTACTTGTTGGACAAGTAGAGGACAAAACATTGGGCACACAAGAAAACAACACAAAGCACACGGATCATTAATCTTAACTGTTGGATACAAGCCATAAAACAATCTGAACCGTTAGATCATCTCCTAACTTATCACCTTCTTCCCCACCTCTATCCTCCAAACTCATATTTCCCACCCAAAAAACCTACTAAATTCTCGCTGCTCCCTCCTTCCATTTTCCATTCCTCCACAGGTCTCATCGATGGTAAAACACAGTGCCATCATCACCTAATCTACGAACACCACTTGGCCGTCACCACTTCCTAAAACCTCGGCATCCTCACAACAATCGTCTCCAGATCCTCGAACTCACCCCCCAACCATCTTCGAATGCGCCTTTTTTGACACCCCCGACGGCGTCTACGACAAGGTATGAATCTAGATGATAATGTTTATTGTTCATCTTCATCTCTTTTTTCACAATGCCCGACCCTTTTCAATTTTCTCTCACTTCCCAACTTCTTTGCGTTTTTCTTATGATTTCCAATACCCATTTCATTTGCTAGATTTGCTGGTAATTTTGGATTATTCTGGAAAAGATAAGCAAGATCTGTTCATTTCTTAAACTCGATTTCAATCGTTTTTATTTTTTATTTCTGTTTTTTTTAGAAGTTGGATCTAGGATGTTTATCCTCAAATATTTTCAGATTTGTAATTGTTTTATGTTTTCGTTTTTTTCTTGTGCATTGTTGCTTTATGATTGCCGAAGAATATAGACGCATTTTGAGAAAAATTCACTGAAGGTTGGACATCAGGAACTTTATAAGGTAACTGTATTTTTCCTTTATGTTTTTTTGTTCTTCTAAAAAATTGTTAGATTTAGGATGTTTTTTTTTTGAGATATTTCCATATTTTAATGCCTAGATTATTGACACTGCTTATGTTTTGAAGAAATAGGAGATTTGCACTATTATGTTATTTTATTCTATGTTGAAGTTTTGGTGTCTTTATGTCATTACTGAAATGCTCCCAGATATGGAAGTTTGCTGGAAAGGTTAGGTGAAGGCATATGCATATCAACATATGGTCTGCTTCAAAAATTCCGATGAGTATTACGCAAGCATTCTTCATATGTTGTAAAAATTTATTCCATTGTAGATGAATGTATAGTCTTTTATTTTTTTTAGGAATGAATGTATATAGTTTTAAATGTTCTATTTATAGTTTTTTAAGATTTTATTTCTCCTGATTCTTGTATTGTATATTTTATATTATGATGTAAATTAATAGTGAAATATGAAATTATTATTCTTAATTTACCAATTGTCAGCTTCATCTATGGATTTTTATTGCATTGAGGACCAAAATTTATAAATGAAACATTACTTTTTTATTGGTATAATAAATCCAGCTCATAATCATACATAAACAACTTTGTAAACCTAACTCAACTTTTAACCACTTCACCTAAAACAAACTATAATGATAAATTTACATGTGAGAGTACTAATACAAAATTATCACGATAAAATTTGTGAATTGGAGTACTATCATAAATTTGGGTAATACCTAAATCCGGTTCGGGTACAATTACAAATTAGTTTGAAATTTTTTTAGTTTAAATCGGTTTCAGTTCAATTCAGTTTCAGTTTCAGTTTGAATCAGTTCTGTTAATTCAGTTAAATATTTAGTTCAGTTCAGTTCAGTTGATCGATCAACTTTTCAGTTTTTCACAGTTATTTTCAGTTACAGTTTGTTTCAGTTCACTTGCAGTTCAGTTTTGGTTTTTCATTTACAGTTTATTTCAGTTTCAGTTCAGCATTTTTCAGTTGATTTCGATTCTGCTTACTCCCGGTTCAGTTTAATTCGGTTCAAATTTCAGTTGTTTCGGTTCAACCAAGCTTCATTAACCAAACCTGACTCTACCTAGTACAAACAATTTGGTCAACTATGTCTATATAAGACCAACTACTAAAACAAACAAAAAAAAGATCCCCATAGATGCTTTGTCCACATCATATCAAAATTTCTTCTTTACAATTTGTTAAAATCTAGCTCTAACTAATGCTAACTCCGTTCCAATTTGCTTGCAGCACTAGGATTTTCACGCCTCCTAATATACATCAACTTTTACAATTGATATGTTTTAGTATCTGTAAATAAAATTTATAAAAAGCTGATATTTTGAAAGTACATATAGAAACATATTCAATAACACCTCACATGACTATGTTTAGCCTTACGTATTTACTATTTTGAAAGCATCTTGTATCCTGTACAATATTGTAAAATGGTAAAAGAACTTCTCACCTCACATAACATTATCTTCGTTTAACAATTAAGTTCTAGTTATGTAAATGTGTCCCCTTTCTTCCCATCAGTTATACACTAATTTACTGTATGTAACTAGTTATTAGGCCCGGGCTATGCCCTGGGTAAGAAAAAATTTCATTTATTAATATTGCACTTTAAAATGATAACACTAAATACAATTTGGTCTAGTGGTTAAAACTTTAGTATATAAACTTGAGGTCACAGGATCAAAACCTATACCATGCAATTTCTAATTTTTTTTATTGTACATAGATTACATAAACTAAAACTCCCTAGGGAGAGCGTCACGTGGCACAGTTCCTTGTTTATGAACGCTTTTTAATATATTTATACTAGCTTTCAAAGAACGCGATGCGTGCGACGACAAATTTTTCATTGTGATATTTCGTAATATCGAGTAGTTAGTTTTACATGCATCGACAACTCATTATAGTATTTTAAGTTGATAGTTTTTTAAATAAAATGCTATGTTTTGTTCAACTTATTAGAAGTTATTTTCAGCAAAAATAAGTTCAAATCAGTTCATATAAGCATAAGTAGCACTATATGCACGCGATGCATGCGATAGTATATTAATATTAATAGTAATATCAAAATGTGTTAAAAAACTAACTTAAGAGTAATATTTATTAAGGTGAATATTGACGAGCGTTATGATTTTTTATTTGCATTGCTTTAGTGTAAAGAGTAATGTTTTCCAGATAGGACTATGTCGAGGTAGTACATGTTATCTTGTATTTGGTAGATAATTCAACAACTCTCCTTTTAAACAATGATCTATGTTAAGTTTTTTTATTTATTTAAAATACATATACTTTATAAGCATATTTTATGCGTAGTAGTTCAATTTAATTTCACTGGTTAATTAAGGTCTTTAGGCATACTATGGTGAGTAGTGCTTTAATAAAAAAATTATAAATTGATATTATCTAATGATGTATGTTTATTTCTTTAATTATTTATTATCCCAACTGATTGTGAGCCCCAAAAAAATAAAATAAAAAAGAATATTCTCTAAAGTTTCTTAATTCTTTTAAAGTTTGTTAATGCATGTACGTTATTTGAAATTTTTATTGCAACTGAGAGTATAGATAATAATAATCTCTGTAAATTTTTGCTTTTATAATTGTTTACAAATTGATTTTAGTCATCAGTTTATATTTTCAATTGTGAGTTTCCTCCTTTTCCACATTTTTATGTAATTCTTTTTGGTAATGTAGAACTTTTCTTATACCCATATTTGTAAATGAAGAAAGAATTAAGAAAATATTTTCTTTATTATTTTGTGAGATTAAGGGTATATAAGTCTTTTCAAGAGGGGGCACCATAGCTCCCTCCTTGGCTTATGTAATAGTAGGGGAGTAAGTTATTTGGTTAAAAACCGAAAACCAAACCAAACCAAACCGAATTAATAATTTGGTTTGGTTTTTTTCAAAATTCGGTTTGGTTTGGATTGGAAAATTTTCAATTTTTCGGTTTTCGGTTTGGTTCGGTTTTTATTTTAAGAAACCGGAAAAAACCAAACCAAACCGAAGTTTGCCTATCCTATATGGGTTTTGATGTTTTTATCAATTATCTTTAGTTCTAGTACTTCAATTTTAAGCTTTAGTTGAAATTGAAGTTATTCTTCTATGTTTGATGATTTGAAACTTGATTATATTCGTATTATTTGTAAGATTTGGAAAAAAAATTTGCATCATAAAAGAATTTCGGTTTTTTGGTTTTGTTTGTTTTTGGTTTGGTTTGGTTTGGTTTGGTTTGGTTTGGGACGAATTTTGGTTTGGATTTGGACTTGAAATATGAAAACCAAATGTATTTCCAAACCAAACCAAAAACCGAAATTATACCCCTATATAATAGAGATAGATGTATCTCATGCATCCATGAAGCATGGGTCTAAGTATTAACGATTAGTTCTCTTTATTTGTTTCTTCCTGCTTTCTCCATTGAAATATTTTAATTGAACCTTTATAACATAGAAAAATGGAGAAAAAAATTCAATTTTTTTTTTCCTTTTGGAGTATTGGTCCATAATTTTTTTTTATAAAATTTATCACCATCAACGACGACCAGTCTCTCTCAACGACACAGGCTCAGGAAGGCGCGTCGGAGATCACGCGACGCCGACGACGCCTCCGAACCAGAAGCCGACGCTCCTCCTTGCACCGACTTCGATGTCGCCTACTTTCAGTCTTATTCTCACCTCGGCATTCATAAGGAGATGATTAAGGTCTCTTTCTTTTCTTCTTTCTTCTGCTTTTTTATTTTTTATTTGGAAAAATTGACAAGGGCGGTCCCAACTATGGCCGGTCCGCCATAAAAGGTCCCAACTTTTGATTATTCCACACCAGTCCTAACTTTGGGGGGGGATTTACAATAACGGTCCTATCAGGTCACCTAACCTGCTACAACAGGTAACCCTTTGAAAACCCCACCCTACCACCTCTGCCACCCTTTCCTCGCATTGCCACCCCCTCCCCCCGTCACTGCCACCCCCTCCCCGCCATCGTAACTCCTCCACTCTCCCGCCTTCGCCTCCTCCCTCTCTCGTCTCTCCTTTCCCCCTCCCCGCCTGCCGTCGGCCGGTTTAACCCCAAAATCGCCCCAAGACCCCATTTCTCTCGTGGCTTCGATCTCTCTCTATCCCCTTCCTTCCTTATGTCGGTTGTTTTGGAAGACAAATCATCGATCCTCTAATCATGTCAATAGAAGCAAAGCCTCCAATTTTGGTTTTCCATTTTTTCTAAACTCCATAAATGGAAATTTCCTCCTTAATTTTCGATTAGTTTAGGAAAGCCGAAAACCCCAATTTTCTCCTCTCACTCTCGTGTCCCCTGTCTCTTGCCCAATTTCTCTCTCTTTGGGTCCGTTATGTTGATGTTGCGGCTCCTTCGGTGGTATTTACGGTGGCGTTATGCCCGCTTTTGGCGCCACCTCCGCTGCAGTTGCGCTCATTGCCTACCGTCCGGTTTGACCATTGAGTGGTGTTGCTCGCTTTCGAGGTTGTGTGATTGTTGCTCGCATTTTCTCTCTCCTCCTTGCTTCGCCATTATCACCGGCGTGTTGTGGGCACCGATGTGTGTTGGTGGATTTCGGGATTGTTGTGGACGGATGGGGTGGTTAGGGCGTTTCGGGGTGGATGGTGGTGTTTTGGGGATGGGTGGTGGTGTTTTCGGGGTGATTGGTGATGGTTGGGAGTGGGTGGTGGTGTCTCGGGGTGGGCGATTTCGGGTTGGTGGTGTTTCGTAGTGGTTTGTTTCGGGTGGTGGTGTTTTGGGGTTTGGTGGAGGTTTCGAGGTGGTTGTGGTGGTTGGGTGTCGGTGGTTGTGGTTGTGGTTGTGGTTGTGGTTGGGTGGTTGGGTGTCGGTGGTTGTGGTTTTGGTTGTGGTTGGGTGGAGTTCGTGAATTAAGGGTGTAGTGTTTAAAAAATTACCGTTTAAACCGGTAGCCTGTCCACTTGGACTGTTATTGTAAAGCACCCCCCAAAGTTAGGACTGGTGTGGAATAATCAAAAGTTGGGACCTTTTATGGCGGACCGGCCATAGTTGGGACCGCTATTATCAATTTTTCCTTTTTATTTTTAAAGATTGTATTGTTGTTCATGATCATCCAGTTCAGCTGAGATATGAGTATCTTTTTTGAATTGGAGCTTAGAGAAATTAAATAATGGTAATGGTATAGGCAACTAACCTAGTCCCCAAATGTGATAAATTGCACTGAAAGAAAGTAATGGCTGGTCTTCTTGACCGGTTATGTTGATCTTATGATGGCTTTGTTTGATAACCTAGCGAATTCGCGTAGAACGTTAGCAATTAGTTCACTACACTTGGGGTGTTATGTTGCCTCTCCTAGCTTTTTGAATGTATTTCGAGTTTAAAGTATAATGGAGGGTTTAAGGGTTAGTGTCTTGCATATCGTAAAGTCCAGGCAACTCTACAAGGTTTGTTTTGTTCGTATTCGAGATTCTCATGTAGCTTTTGGTTATGCCTTAGGTGATAGAGGAAGCTTATTTTATGTTCTTGAATCTATCAACGTAAAAGAAAGGTAGCATCATTGAAAGAAAATTACTGTCTGTTTGGGAGTTATCCCTCCATTTTTGTGTTATTATACTTCTTAAATGTTGTTTGGATGTGGATGAGTTCCTCATTGTTCACCAAGCTAGGCTTTTTGGTGGGAATAATTTTTGGATGATTCCTCTAGAGTTCAGGGTGATCAAGGATGTTAGGAAGAAGGTTAGAAATGGATTCAATGTTCGAAAAGTGCATCACCATGTCTTTTCTTCTGATCGGTCCCCTGTATCTTATTATGTTAGTTAGAGGTTTAAAACTACTGGAGTTGAAGAGATGTTGTTGATTGTTGAGTTCAGTTCATATATCTGTAAGTTGGGATAAGAACTACAAATTAGAGTTGGGGACTAAGATGAATCGCTTATGTCGAGTGCTTGTAGGATTAAATGTCCTCAAAGAGGGAATTTGAGGTAGATATGGACATATGGTGTTTGAAATTTACTTTGGAGAATAAAGTGATGCATTCTTCTGTGAAATGTGATGTTGTATTAGGTGTTTGTGGATACAAGGATGTTTCCATAGCTCTTCAAAGTCTGTGCAGGCTTATGATCCAAGCATCTCGTTACTCTCATGTACACGTAGAGTTGGAGTTATCCCTGCCACTGTTTTGGGAGGGCAATGTTATTTTCACTTTTCAGTAGTGACATTCATCTGGTTATAGTGGGTATAACTTCCTTTATTCTGGTGAAAAGCTCCTATATGAAAAAGAAATAGTAAAATTGTCATTTATGAATAAGTGATAAGTTTTCAACAAGGTCAGGAAGAGCAAGTGAAAATGCCATCCACCTTTCTCATGCTTCACAGCTGTCAGGCCCTAAAATGAGGCATACCACACTATTAAGATCTTTGATATTTCATCATAAAATTCATATGTAGGCTGTGCAATATCATTTAGAAAACCATTTGACATTTTAACATGTCTTTTTCATTTGATGAAGACTATGTGGAACTAGATTTGTGCAGTTATATGTTACTTATTGCTGTATTACTCATTATAAATATTCTCAATACTGTTTTATCTATGCCCAGGATCATGTGAGGACTGACACTTACGGCCCGTTTGGTAAGATGTCATAATTGGTGGGAATGGTAATGCATTATAGTGTAAATTTGTACTAGAAATCCAATGTCATTACCTATAGTAATGCTACTTCATCCCAAGATATCTATTTTCTTCCTAAAATCTCATTACCATCCATTACCACTTGGGAAGGTGGTATTGGATGGTAATGGAGATTTATAAAGGAAAACTCATGTTTTGTGATAAAGTTTCATTCCCATGGTCATTGACATGAGAACTTCTTTACAAATTTATACTAAATTTCATTACCATTACCACTATTTATAACCACTAACCAAACGGGCCGTTACAGGAATGCAATCTTCAATTCCAACATCTAATTGCAGGCAAAGTAAGGCTTCTATTGTTGGCTTCTGTTTATTACTCTGTGTGCCGTGATATTTGATAATTAATGCTAAAATGGATTATGACTATTAACCTTGCAAATGACGTTCATGGTCTGTTACTCGAATTACATAGCATAGATTAATGAATCTTCTTTTCAAAGTCATATTAGGTTTTAACTGCTTGCCTCTGTAACTGTAATGACAATAAGCTTCTCTGGCCTATGCGTTCACAGGGAAAAGGAGCTTATGCAGGTTTCCTGTTAATGTTCTTTTATTATTTATTCATTCATTTTTATTTCATTTACTTTTTTCACTTTTTTTGCAGGTTGTTGTGGATGTCGGCTGTGGGACAGGCATTCTATCCATATTTTGTGCACAAGCTGGAGCTAAAAGGGTAATTTTCTTTGAGGTTCATACTTATGCTTTATAATATCTTGGATTCATGCCCAGGAATTTTCAGCTGACGGAGGATTGATATGAAGTGCAGAGTAAAGGGTTTCTTCAAGTACTCTTTAAAGTTAAAAATCGTAGTGTATGGCAATTGTCATTTTAATTTTTGAGGCAGTGAAGTGATCCTTAGTTTTATTGACATTAGAACTTTCTGATAATCTGGGATAGAAAAGAGCAGTAGGGTCCTGAAATTATTTCTCTCTTATTGTTGAAGATGGTTTATGTTAGCTTAAGGAACATTGAGACTACATAAATTATGACTGTGATGAGGTTGAAACACAACTATTTACAAAGGATAAATGGATTTCTTAATTGAACTTGCGATACAGAACAAACTCTGGCAAAAGGAAAAAAATTGTTTATTGCTTCCTCAACTTGCACCTAATGATTGGACCTACTTGTAAATTTGAAATCCTTTCTCTTATGAAGAGTTGCTGTATGGAACTTTCCCTTTATTGCTTCTGATGTATAGAGCCATACTTGGAGAAGTCTTTGAACTCCGTGCACTCCGATACTTCGTTAAGCAGGAAAATGCCATTACTAACAGGAAATTTGAGCATTACCTTCAGGCTCCGTATTATATATCAAGGGAAAGTGCTACAAACTGAAGATAGCATCCTTTTTTCTGTCATCTTATAGTCTTAAGAGTGATGAATTTTGCTGTACAAGTCAGTATCGAGTTCTGACTCAGATTTAAAGGAGATAGAATTGGGTTACAATAGTTGTTTTTGTGCTTATGTTTACTCCATGAAGGGGTCGTACTAGTTTTACATACTAAAAGAAGCCGACAGGTTTATGCTCTGTCCTCTGCTTAAGATTTTAAAATTCTTCAAACACATTAACAGTTTTGATTACTCCCTTCTTTAACAGAAATTCCAGAGCTTGTATAGAGTACAGGATACATGTAGTATACTTCATTCTAAATTAAATGAAAAACTTACCATCATAAGCCGTTTCAAAATAAATGAAATGTTACTCTATGCGGCATTTCTTACTCTCTATCTCTCTCTCTTCATCACATAGGTCCTCTTTTTATTTCTCCCTATCTCCCTCCTCTCCTTACTTCCCGTGCCTCCACCCTACATTTCATTTATTTTAGAACGAAGGAAGTATTATTTATTGTATCTTCTAATTTCTTTTTCTTTTGTCAGGTTTATGCAGTGGATGCCAGTGACATTGCAGTGCAGGTACTTTGTTTAGGTTATGCTTCCTACTTGTAGTCAGTTGATTTTTATTTTATAATTTGGTTTCTTATGTTTATTTTATGGTCCTTGGCTTCTTGCTTAGTTAATTTGCTCTCTGGAATTTATAATCCTCCAATTTTTTTTTTTTCTGGCACCAACTAATAATCTTTTTGAATGAAACTGAAAAGATTTAGCATACCAATTTTTGAGCATCATGTGACCATTGTTAAATCAAATTTCTCATCAACCTATCCTCTAAAACTTTTTCCTTTCTGAACTTCTCCAAAGGTTGTGATGCGTCATGTATCTCTGTTGCCTGGTTTTCTGTGTGTTCTGGCAGACATACTTTTGGAACCTTATTTAAAATCATTTCATATTGTGATTTTTTAGTGTTAATTAGTCTGTATATTTTTGGACATGTAATAAGCTATCAATTATTTAGTTTGATAATTAAATTTTTTTCGTTTCATCAGAAAAGACAAAGCCATAAAGTCGAGTTATTGTTCTCCTCAATTTCATGGTTTCACATGATTTTCCCCAATTCAAAATTGCGAAAGGAAAACAGAATGTCAGAGAGGGGGCAAGAAAAAAATCATAAGGAGCTTAGGAAAAGGAATGATTTCCATCTGACCTTTTTATTTTTCAGCCTCCCTGCTCTCTTTTCCAATAGAAAGAGGAAAAGAAAGAGAAGCAAAGGAGAAAACTATAGCCGGGATAGTAATTGGTGGTAAGTGACGACAAAATCTTGTAGCCCTATCATATGGAAGAAAGTCCGTAGACATTGCTTCTTGAAGATAGTAAATTAAATTTTCAATTTGCAGATTTAGGGCTATACCATACAAACCTAGATGTGAGGATATGCCTTGCTTTTATTTACTAGATATCACATGTATCCCAACACATTTAGTATCCCATTTATTTTGGGAAAACCAATATGGCAATGTATACTCTTACTCATGATTACATCAGTGACTCAGGGTTGAAGAGTAAATCACCTCAATCACCTGCTACAGCAATTGTTTTAGATACGAATCTATCGGCACTTGACCTCCTTTAATATTAGGCTGTCACACCAAACGGCACCGTATAAGATGGTCCTTTCTCTCACCACTAGTCTAGACACACAAAAAAATCCTACAACCATTACTATTTCTTATTGCTGAAAGCGATCCGAACCTTAAGAGGTGAGAGATGTTAGGGAGCAATACGAGATAGGAAGGGTTACCACTTGAGGCGAAATAAGCCTTCTTCTACCTGTCTAAGCTCCTCAAAAATATGAGTCATGGGTTTCCAAAGTCTTTCCTGGTCAAACCTCATTGAAGCAACAAACTTTCTAAGAGCATTGTGATCATAATCAATCTCTGCTAAGCTGCATTGTGAGAGTTAAAAGACCTTTTAAAGTGTAAGAAATTTTGTAAACTATAATAGTTAACAACCACTAACAAAGTAGTATCGTCAATTTATGTAAAAGGGACATCTGGACCTCCCTCTGTCCTCACCTTAACTTCAATTCTCTCTCAAAAACATCTCTGTCTAGCATTTTACCAACCACATCAACGACTGTGGATAAGCTCCGCTCATTAGAACCAGAAAAGTAGTATCGTCAATTTATGTAAAAGGGAAACCTGGACCTCCTCTCTCCTCACCTTAGCTTGAATTGCTTTGTCGAATACACTAACATCTTACCAAGCATATGAACTACTTTGGATAAGCCTCTGCTCATCAACATCGGAAATAAGCACGAGACAAGCACCACTTGATCCAAAGTCTTGCACTCTGTTCAAACCGAGCTAGCGACGCACACCGTCAAGGTGGTTCTTTCGTGCTTTGAATATGTTATGCGGTTATTATTTAAGTAGGCATTATCAAGGATGTCTGAATTAGATTCGTGGGTTGGAATAGTAGATTTGCTTGCCGTTTTCATGGACAATTATTTGATAGTTTTTGGAAACAATCTCCGTAAGCTAGATGGCCTTGATGATGTCCCACCGTGGTGGTGTGTTTATTGGGGATGAAAAATATCCATGCTTTCCGTGTGCTGCATTTCCCATGATTTCTGTAAAAAAAGAGCATGCTCTAAGCTATGCAAGTTAAGACATCCAAAATAGTGACATCTAGCATCCCATTTATTTTGTCTCCATAATTCCAACTTACTTTCCACTTCTTTTGTTCCATCAATCAACACAATATCATCTCAAAACATCATGCACCAAGGTATACCGTCTTGAATTGACCTCGTCAAGTCGTCCATGAGACCATGACTATAGCAAAAAGAAATGGGCATGACTATAGCAAAAGGAAATGGGCTAAGTATGGAACCTTGATTTACTCCAATCGTAATGGGGAGCTCTTATGTCTTTCCAACATTAGTTCGCACACTTGTGCTAACTCCCTCATACATGCCTTTAATGATATCAATATATTTCAGCGAAATTTCTTTCCCACTCAAAGCCCACCAAAGAATTTTCCTCGATTCCTTGTCATATTCCTTCTCCAAATCAATGAAAACCATGCGTAAATTCTTCTTCTTATCTCGATATTTCTCCATTAGTTGTCTTATAAGATAAATGGCCTCCATAGTTGATCTCTCGGGCATCAATCCAAACTGGTTCTCCGAGACCTTCACACTTCTCCTTCATCTTTGCTCAATAACTCGCTCCCAAAGTTTCATAGTATGGTTTATTAGTTTGGTTCCTCGATAGCGGGGTGAATAGGAAGGATTTCAGATCTGATTATGGGCAGGTTCGAGGCGGCGGAGAGAAGAACATGGAGTTGGTGGCGCGTGTTTCAAGCGATGGCGTTGTTCTTCGTTGTGCAGCGAATATGGAGGAGAAAGGAGGGAGGAGGATTGTGGAGATGGTTTTGTGAGTGTTGACAATGTGGTGAACTTGTGATAGCGAGGGAGAAAGGAGAAGGGGAATATTAGGGTTAATGAATTTTAGGAGGGAACGTGTGATTTATTAGGGCTACCGGGAACATTGGGCCATGAGGGACTGGGACTGGGCCTTGTGATTATTAACCCAAAAAATAGCGCCCAAAAAATTGCGAATTTACTGATCCGGTTTTTGGAGAACCGGATCAGTTTGTTTGTGTCATATAAGGTTTTTTCCACTAGTGTCATGTGCACCCCGAGAAACTTCTCAAGAGGTCACCCATCCCTAGACTACTCCCAGCCAATCACGTTTAACTGTGGAGTAACTAAGGAAATTAGCTTCCTAAAAGAAAGCAGCTTGCTAAATCCCTTTAAAGCAATCATGAGGGTATTACAATATGTATCACATGTGAATGTGTTATTTTTTTGGCCGATTTCAACGAACATCATATATGTACACTAGTGAAAAAAAGTTCAACCGCTCCGGTCAAAAAAACCCTTACAGATCCCATTTTTGGCATGGAGCGGTTGGGCTCGGTGCAGTTGACCAACTGCTCTGGTAAAAAATCGGATCAATTTCCCCATTAACTAGTTCGATTTTAGGTGATAACCGTATCAGTTAATGGGGTAACTGATCCGGTTTTCATCCAAAACCGGACCAGTTAAGGCCTCAAAATATTAAATTACTTTTTTTGCATTTTTTCATTCTTAAATACTCTATATACAACAAGAGTATATTATACAATTAGAGAGCAAACCTGAATATGATATATTATACATATACAACAAGAGTAGAGAAAGATGGTTGAAAAATTCATTAATCTATTCCATAACAAAGATGCAGATTGAACAAAGTTGAAACATAAACGAACAAACGCAACCCTGAAATTATATGAAAAATTACATACATAATTAAAAATTTAAATGGAAAAAAATAAATTAAGTATCCCTAAATTACAAACGAAAAATAAAATGAAAAAGATTCGACATATGGTGGATTATAAACGAAATTAAATGAAAGATAAACCCTAAAATCGAAAAATTAAAGCTCAAAATATTATAAAGCTAAACCCCAAATTAAAAACTAAATTTACAGGCTTCTTCTTATCATCCTCTGCATCCTCTACAATGATTACAAAGCTTCTTCTTATATCATCCTCTGCATTTTCGTCATCTTTTGATTCAACAACACCAACACTGATATTGTTGTTAGTCTTTTCGAGGTCGATTTTGCGGGGAAGGAGGAGAGCACGCGGCGAAAGGTGGGCGTGGTGACGGAGTGAGAGGAGAGAGAGACGGTGTGGCGCCATGAAATAGCAGGGTTGATGCAGATGGTTGCGCCGTGAAATAACTTGAGAAGGTGAGAGAACGTGAGAGAAGGTGAGAGTGGTGGCGTGAGAGGAGATGATCAGAGAAGGTGAGAGAACATGAGAGAAGGTGAGAGGAGAGGATCAGAGAAGGTGAGAGGGAAGTGATGAGAGAGGAGAGGGTTAGGGTTAAGAGTAAGAGAGGCGTGAGAGAGGGTTAGGGTTTTGAACATTCACTAAACCAATTAATTGGGCCGAAGACTATGGAGCGCGATGGGCCGAATGACTATGAAGTGAACTGGGCCTTAAATCAATTAACTGATCTGGTTTTGAGTTGAATCGGATCAGTTAATTGGACAAACATTTTGGCACCTAAAAATCTGATCTGGTTAGCTTGGCCAACCGGATCAGTTTACCTTAACTGATCCGATTTAGTAAAAATCGGATCAACTCTTTTGTGTCATTTAAGGTTTTTTCTACTAGCGGTATCCTCTATTTACCATTAGATTTCTTCAACACTTATTAGGATTTAAGATTTTTAATAATATTATCTATTAGGATTGTGTTTAGACATTTATTAGGATTAGGTATCCTAACTAGAAACTGACACCTAATATCCAAAAGAAGTGGCCGACCATAGACCAAGCTTACACACCCCTTAATGGGTTGTGTGCCCATGGCCTCCGCTTATACATTCGGTCAACCTTAGCCCAATTATAAATAACAGCTTGCTAATCAATAGTGGTTTCCAGCTAAATATATCGATTACTTAATTAAACTATCTAATTCATCGTACCAATGCTAAAATTACCTTTTAGAGATATGCACATTGTATAAAGTACACACCTCCTAGAATGCTCATACCTAATAATATCGGAATATGTTGTCGTTGGGCCTTGAGGAGGATGATTAAGGTGGTGCGAGAATGATCTTGTGGCCTCATAACGAGCCTAAAGGAACCATGACCCCAAGCTCTTCAATCACCAGTCCACCACCACTGTCGGTCGCGGCAAGCAAAGCTTCGACCATGAGGGACACAACAAGTCAGGGTGCAGGGGATCTCGTCGCAATAGAGGAGGTCGGGGCTGCGGTGTTGGACCTGGAGCCCGTGTAAACAACGTTATCGCTGGTCCAAGTGCCTTCGATGGCTCGACATCCGGCGGCCAGCACCCACCCGATGTAGATTCGGCGGGTTTTGTGGACATTACTCCACAGTCCAAAGCATGTTAGAAGATAGAATTATCTTGGGATTCCTAGTTTGATTTATATTAGGAGTATACGATAATTAGGATTAATGTGGCTAAACTGTTGGAATATGCTTCAAAATTATTGTAGTCAATTAGTTCCTAATTTCTAACATTAAATTACTAGGTGGTTTTATATTTAAAAACATGTGTTAATTAGTTTCTTTTTATGGAGAATAGTAGTGGGTCATGATCTCCACTACCTAGTCATGTTCCTTGTTATTAGGTTAGTGTTTTTGGATACTTTAACCTTTTTAAAGGCTTTCAATGTACTTTACAATTTGGAATGAAATATAATTTTCTTCCCCTCTCTCATCTTCTATTATAATTTCAACAAAAACTCTTAGGTTTAGCCTGACAACATAGTTACTACTAAGGAATTTGTCCTTTAGGATGATATGTATATTGTTTTTCAGATTAATGAAATCGATGACACAACTTGATTGAAACTTTAGAGCTTTACTTTAGATTTCCATGACCCAACATCATTAGCGTCAAACAGTACATCGATCTATACATCTAAGAGGTACCGTCCCAACCAAGTAAATTTCAACCATTATGGTAAATATTACGTTTCCTATGCGTGTCTTATACAATCTGAATTTCAACCAGCTGACCTAGGCATTGAAGATGGGCGGTTACGTTGTCATGACTCATCTCTATTATACTACATTCATTCCTATTCAATCTACACGGTTTGCTTTTCACTAGAACTAAAGAAAAAGTTAAAAAGTATGAGAGAGAGGAGCGGAAGTATGAAAGGTGGGGAGTAAGAAGTACAAAGAGTAAAAAAAAAAAATAGAGGAGAGAGAAAAATGGGGTAGGTGGGGGGAGGTTTAAGTAGGTTAATTTATTTGGTGATGGACCACATAGGGCCTGGAGAATAAAAATGGGGAATAACAATTGGGTATTTTACTTTATATAGATAAAGTAACAGTGAACTATTAAAAAGGAATGGCCCGAAAAGAAAAGTACGTAGATTAAAAAGGAACGGATGTGGTATAAGTGATGGGTGAAGAAGATGGTGTCCCCCTTACAAAATGTCTGATATACCCTCAATGAATTTAAATAGCCATATATATTAAATAATATTTTCTTCTTCCTACTTGCCATATATATTGATCAAGTTAACAATGGGATTGAATTTGAAATTTCAATTTAATAATAAATTAAGGAGAATGATTTCCTCTTCTTATATATGTGTGAAAAACTCTGATAAAAAACTAAATTGACAATATCACTTGATTGACACAATCAGAAGAAAAATAGAAACTTGAATTTCATATTAATAATTATACTAATAATATTTTAAAACCTAAATGTTGATTATTATTCGGTAATCTCTATTTTATAAATCAAACTTCTCAACTTTATTAATATTCAACGATTGAACCTGATATACAAATTCTTCCACTTTATTTGAGCACAAGCTTTATTATGTTTTATATTTCCTTCTCTCAATACCATATTTGATTAATGATGATGAAGAAATAACTAACAAAACCAACGAAACATTGATTTTAAGAAAAACATATTAAAAAATTAAAAATAATTATTAATGTATGTTCGAATCAATTTTTTTGTAACTTTGATTAATAACTAATTGAAAAAAAAATCGTTAACATGACACGCACACATAGCGTGTAAAAATTGCCAGTAATGCTTAAGGGCAGGCTTATATGTAGTTGCTACCTTAGAGTGGGGCTGATGGCGGCTTATAGCAAATCAGCAAAAATTCAACGAATTATTATATCTAATCCTCATGGACGGCCTATGGATCAATTTGGCTTATACTTTGTCATATTACTGCGTTTAGGTTTTAATGTGAGTTTTTCGGTCGAAAATTATTGTCCTCTCTTTACCATAACCGCCCGTTAATAGATCAAGCCGGGTCAAATTTTTGGAGTTAATAATAAATAGATTAAACATTTCTAAACTTGTTTATTAAATGGGTTAAACCCAATTATACAATCTTTGCATTTTCTAACACAACTTTTTACGATATTTGTATGTAAATGAGTTAAAAGAGTCAAAAGCAGATTTATTGGGATTAGAAATGTCGAGTCTCTACCTAACTCATTTCATTACACCGTTATTCGTTTGTCCAGGCATTTACTTATTTGGGTTAAAAACTCAACAATGACACTTTATTTTCGGATTAGGTTCCGGGTCAACTTTTCCAACCTTTATAATGGCTAGGGTTATCGTGGTAAGGTATGTATAGTGGTTCATTGTGCACGTGCAAACTTTGCTTGGTTTAATTATAAAAAACTATATGAAAAAAAAGGAAAATTCGTGAGAAAGTACCTCATAAAAACAAGTTGTGAAAATTACCTTATAAAAAAAGTTGTAAGAAACAACCTTTTACAACAATAATGTTGTTATAAGCTACCTTTTCTCTAACTTCTGAACACGCATTGACCACAAATTCGGCATTGACTTTTTCTCTTAGTGCTTCTTTTCCCATCCATATTTTGCCAAGATTTGCCAAACAACTAGATTTCAAAGGAAAGTGAAATTTTATGTGAAAACTGAGGGAAAAGGAAAGTAAAAGAAAGTCAAAAGAGAAATGTTTAAATTAACACCGGAAAAATTGGTCAATGCCTGAAACCATGGCCAAATTGAATGTAGCTTTTTACAATACTTTTGCTTTAAAAGGTAGTTTCTTACAACATTTATTTATATAAGGTAGCTTTTCACATCTAAGTTATTTTATAAAGTAGCATCTGACATGATTCTCTCAAAATAATAAAAGAAAATACAATTTCGGCATAATTTTAGTTGACATAAACTTTGATAAAAATTAAAGTCGAGAAAAATTAAAGAATTGTGTGGAGAACAATTAAAGTGGGAATGTAAGGAGGAAAAACAGGCAAAAAATATATACTTTTGTGACAAATAAATTGGGATAACTCAAACAAAAGTGTGTGGCAAATAATTTGGAATGGCATAAATTATTTTTTTCCCTTCATTGGGCCTTGAACGATGCAGAAAAGAATGGGAGAGGGGATTCGAACTTGTATCTTAATTACTTAGGCCAAGACATCATTGGTATTTGGAACGACATAAATGGTTGTTCTAAAATCACATATTTTGTTTGGCTGCACGCAAATAAAAGAGAGATGAATTTGCTTTCTAGAAAATATGTAATTCTATCTAATCACATATTTAATCACCCCTCTCTCTCATCCATTGGCCGGTGAAGTCGCCATTTCTCTCTCGTGCTCTTTCCTCTGTTTGGTGCGGTTGCGCTGCTCACCGGAGTTCGAGAATTGACGAACGCCGTGACACCGCCTTGCTGCTGCCTCCAGTTCCTCTGCCAGCCTCGCCGGATCTCCGTTTCCCTTGCTCTCCTCCTTCGCTCTCTCCTCTGTTTCGTTTTGTTTGCTGGTTGCCCGACGAACGCCGCTCCTACCGCCAGACACGCCGGTGTTCCTTCGCCGTTCCTCCGCCGCTGCCGGAGCTCTTCTCTCCCTCCCCTGTCTGTCCTCATGAAATATTAAAAGTGGCGTGCAGCATGCCCGTCCTCTTCAGTCTTCATAGCAAGTTAAGTTTCCTACGTCAATTGCTGTAAAGTGCATATGGCAAAGTCTACCAAACGTCCAAACCTAAGCATAACCATTGTCTGAAGAAGTCCAAAGGAAGTAACTTCTTACGCTAAATGAATACCTATATGAATCTCCTTTGGAAAAAAAAAAGCCTATATATTATATATATAAAATAACAAGCACTGAATATACACCGTTGGAGTACAAAACTTATAGAACATCCACCCTGCCTGCCATTGTTCATGATCTAGCTAGATGTACATACAGTACATTACATAGGTAAAATCATGAAACTGTGATATGAATATCAATGGTTGTAAATTTGTGATTAATTTTTCCTTTAGATCTACATATTACGAATATCATCTACTGATTCGAATATTGATTTTTCAAAAGCAACTACTACTCCTACTATACTTCTTTCTTTCTTTATACTTAACTCGTTAAATTACATTTATCACGTTTGTTAACACGTAATTTTAATAATATAAACTTTAATTATCAATATGCAAAAATTATAAATAAAAAATAATATTTTGAAAATATACCATGATGAGATAAATTTTAAGCCAAGATCTCATACGACTAACTTCTTTATTAGGTACGTACAAATCCCAAAAGATTGTTAAAATGAAATTGTAAATAGTCAAAACGTATCAAATTAAGAAAAACATAGCAAGTGATAGAAAACCAGTTGGGGAAGAGTGCACTCAAATTAGATGTGATGCTAAAGAGTGTACTTAAGCGAAGAAGTCGGCCGAGAAGATTGACAAACACTTTTGTTTTTTAGATGTGATGCGGAAGAGTGTACTCAAATCAAATCTAGGAGTGCCTTCATTGGACATCCCAGTGTGTGGTTGATGGTACATCTAAAACTAGTTTTTCTTTCATTTGGAACTCTTCCTACAGAAATTCTTGGATATAACAAACTATTACACCATAAACTTATGGTGTAACAACTCTTCTCCTTTGAACGTCATAATATTTCTCCCCCGCTTCCTATTTTACTTTCTCACACTCTCCTCAAACCAATGTAACGCGCTTTCTCTTTTCCTCATCCTCTTCTTCTCCACTTCCCCAAAATCATCAGAGTACGTACTTCCTCTCTCCATTGGTTTCATTTCATCTCGTTCGAATCAACCTTCTCATCAATGGTGAAAGTCATAAATATCCTCGTCGAATCCCTTGACAATCTCGCCGCAATAAAGACAAAGTCGAAGAAGCTTCCCGACTCTCCCTCTTCCTCCTCCGCAACCTCACGCCTAACTGCCGACGTGAACGCGATCCACGAGAGATTGTTAACTAAGTACAAATCCGAAAAGATTGTTAAAATGAAATTATAAATAGTGTTAAAAGTGAAATGTATCAAATTAAAAAAAAAAACAGAGCAAGTAATAGAAAACTAGTCGCGGAAGAGTGCACTAAAATTAAATGTGATGCGGAAGAGTATACTTCAAGCTAAGAAGCGGCCGAGAAGACCGACAAACATTTTTTTTAATATTTAAAATGTGATGTGGAAGAGTGTACTCAAATCAAGTCTCAGAGTGCCTTCATTGTACATCCAGTATATGGTACATCCAAAACTATTCTTTGCTTATTTGGAACTCTTCCTACATAAATTCTTGGGTGTAACGAAATATTACACCATAAACTTATGGTGTAACAACTCATTCTCCTTTCAACGTTACAATATTTCTCCCCGCTTCCTGTTTTACTTTCTCTCACTACTCTCCCTTAAGCCAATCTAACGCGCTTTCTCTTTTCCTCATCCTCTTCTTCTCCACTTACCCAAAATCCTCACAATACTTTCTCTCCTATGGTTTCATTTCTTTTCGTTCCAATTTCCCCGAAATCTTCCACCTTCTCATCAATGGTGGAAGTCATGAACATGCCCATCGAATCCCCATGACAATCTCGCGCGATAAAGACAAAGTCGATGAGTCATGCGGTGACTCTCCTATTCCTCCTCCACCACCTCCGCCTAACTGGCGACGTGAACGCGATTCACGAGAGAGATGATAGAGATATCGATCTTCCTCTCGAATCGCTACTACGACCACAATAATCGAGGTGGAGGTGGATTCGGAAGGGAGATAGAAAGATTAGTACAACTGAAGCACTCCAATAATAACGTGAAACAATTTTATAATGACATGAAACAATTATATTAATGCTCATATCACGAAAGTACATTATAAGTTATTGTGTAACATGTTACACCCAAGATGCATTCCTCTTTCTATTATGCATTTATTCATTATTTGCAACTAGGGATGAGAATGGACCTAAGACCCGATCTACATCGGTTGGACCCGACCTAGTTTTAAGGGTGTGGGTCTAGAATTTTGAGACTCATTAGGCTGCGCCGGATTTCGTGTGTTGAAAATCGGGACCGAGTCCGATAGCCCGTGCCCGAATTAGACCCGCACCCACCTCCACGGACATAAAGGGGTGTGTGGCTATATATATATATATATATATATATATATATATATATATATATATATATATATATATATATATATACCTCATCCGTTTCTTTTTAAATGCAACAAATGCACTTTTTCACTATTTACTCTTATCACTTTGACTAAGATTTGTGATTTGTACATAATGAAAAATATAGTCAAGTGGGATCTTGTTAGATTTGTCTCGTGATATACTTTCATAATATGTAATTTTTACTTATATATAATTATAGATATTTGTGGAAAGTAATGCATCGGGATGCGTAAAAGTGTATATATATATATATATATATATATATATATATATAAGTGAGTTCATATGAGAATGCATACTTACATGAGAAATGATAATAGATTTTACACGCTATAACTCTAATGAACAAGTGATGTAACTCTAATGAAAAAGTGATGTAACTCCAAATAAAATACTACCTCCGTCCCGGAATAAGTATGAACACTTTCCTTTTAAGTTTGTCCCAAATTAGTTTGAACACTTCCATTCTTGGCATGGTCCCTTTATTAATATATTATTTGTTTTACACATCTTTGGCCCACACTCTACCTTTTATCAATAAAAAGCTACCCAACTTTCTCTCCTCTAATAAAAAATAATCCACCAACTCCTATCACATCTACTTTTTAAATAAAATAACATTTGATAACCACACCACAACTTATCACCTTAAACAACGTGTCCCAACAAATGTTCAGATATTTCCGGACGGAGGGAGTAATTTCAAAAAATAATTTCAAAAAAATAAATTTTTATTTTGGGCTCGAAGCTTTTTCGGGTATAACTAATAAACAAGTGGTGTAACTCTAATCCAATCATGTGGTTGAGATTCATTCTCATTTCTCATGTAAGGAGGCATTCTCATATATATATATACTAGTTGTTGGTGCGCGCCCCCCAAGATAGCGAAAATGATTGTGAATAACAAAATGTAAGCATTTAGCATAATCGATTTAAGCAAAAACAAAGAATGTGAATTTGGTAGTTAGGAAGCTAAAGTAATTAGATCGGATAACATATATGCAAATACCCTTGTTAGTGCAAGCTATTTTTAAGTTACAAAACACGCCAAGGGTCTTTCGCATCCTCTAAAATGTCATTGGATCATTGTTATATCTATTACAAGAACTCAATCATGCCTATTAGCAAAAGGGTTAGTTCATATTAAGTGATGATTAACTCTAAGGGCAAACTGTTAACATGTAGCATTAGACTTTACAAACAAAACAAGAAGCAAAAAGGTCTCTTGGATGGGTGATGAAGTAGCTTAATTGTTAGGCTTAGTAGCTGCTTCAGTGGTAAGTGCATGAGCAACTTGGTGTGCAGCAGGCTTAGTGCTAAGGCGAAGGGAAACCTCATGTGCACCAGTGTGATAATATGTGCGTTTAGCGACCGGCTCGAGCTTTTGATTAGCTCCATCAGTTTCATCAATGTGATAATTTGTGAGCTTATCAGCTTCATCAGCTTCATCTTGAAGCACTACTCTCTTAAAGATCCACTGCAACACATTGTTCAAGGAGAGAGTTGTCTTTAGGTGTGTTCAAGGAGAGAGTTAGCCCCCAAGGCATTAAATTCTGAAAAGCAAACATGAAAGCATTGTAATTGGGGATGCCATGTATCATTTGCCATAAACAGAATTAAATCGATTACAATTCATCGCAACAATCATCTTGTAATGATATACGGTAGAAATCTAACAAGAGTATCTGACATAAGACCGAGAATTTGGTGAAATTCACATGCATAAACTTAAATATTGTGGCATTGTAAAAGCTAGCAGGGTGTTTGCTACCCCAACATTATGGTTTGATTTTCAAATCATATTGGTTATTGGTTAGTATGTAATATAATATCGAGGCTTAAATCTCTAGAAATTAACTGAAAATTTCAGTGCATTAAAGAATAAATATCAAGTACATGAGCTTTTGAAATTCACAAATATAAATTTGAATTGGTTTCTAAAAACCAGTAGTATCAAAGGGGCAACTTACTAAGTATAGGTGATAGTACATAACATTGCAAGTGTTTGATGATAGCCTATTATGTTGTATCTAGAATGTTGTAATCCATATAAAATAGCAAAAACAAAATAGCTAATTATTGAATCAAAAGTAGTTGTTCTTGACATATTTTTAGGCTCAATGCACACTCCTTAGTAACAAATTTGAGATTCTATTGAAATTTTTTGTCCTTGACAATAAAATGCATCACTCCATATAAACCTTTATACATAAAATTTCGAGTATAATTTTTGACATAACATACATTATTTTTTGACAAACCAAATATGGAATTTATTTTTAAAAAAAAACATTACAAGATACATAAAAGCAACCTCTCATCGTTAAAAATGAAGGTCTTTGAGCTCACACCACAAATGAAGGTCTTTAAGTTTATCTAACCTAAAATACCTATAAATTATTTAACAAAAAAAATAGTTGGATAATCGTCCTTGCCATAAATACCACATCACATTTATGTGCAAAATGGAATCAACCTCTCATCGTAGAACATAAAAAAGCATATGGTGTTGTCGGTTGTGATATTTGAACATATAGCTACTACAAATCTATTGGCTAGGTTATAACTACGTGCAATTGAACACATAGCTATTTATGAAAATATTAGTCTATTGTCTAGACTATAAATATGTGTAATTGAAGGTATAATCAATAAATATATCTAAAAATTGAGTCTTAATTTATGAAATATGTCTTACAAACTCTGCTCCATGCCTTATGCTTCTTATTATGAATAATAGTATTTCTTTGTTAACTTTGAATTGTCCATCACAAGAATTTTTTTCATCATCACTTATTTATTAACTTGCGATCATGTAGCCTTGCCAACTTGATCAAAGGAACAGCCATAGAAAATCATACTCTAATATGTTATCTATTTGTGTTACTCTAGTTCTCATTCTTTCCCTTATCCTTTTCCCTATCCTTTTGCTTCCTTTTTATCCCTCTCTACTTTTGTGAGGTGCGTCACTTATTTGTTTTACTCTAATTTTTATTAGGAAAAATCATACTTCAAAAACCAATATCTTAAAAGTGCTTTATCTTATACTCTTTCTCCCTCTCTCTGTACACCACTTCCTCACCCTACACATCATTGTTTATTGTTTACGGTCTCAAGATTTTTAGTAAACCCTCCTATGCTACTCCCTAATAGATTAAGTTGTACTAAAGGAATCGTATTTCGCAAATTGATGTCTTTGTTGAACCCTCTTTCTTTTTCTCCCCCTCCCCTTTCACCCTGCTTATTTCTCCAACTATCTTAAGAATACTCTTTCTCTCCCAATGGCTTTCTTGATTTAGTGCAACTCATAATTTTATGCTACCCTCCTTCCCCAAGATAGTATCTAGGATAATATATTAAATTGAGTTTATATTTATTTTGTCGAGCAATTCAAAAAAGCAATTCATATTACAACTAGGTACAATAAATCAAATCATGACATTAGGAAAACCCATGAATTTACAACCCTTCGACACAACTACCTTTACATACAGATTAGCAAAATGCAGTCTTATTTTTGTTTACAAACATGCACTATACAGGAGTATGAATGAGAACAAAGATCTAGGTTTAAAAAAATCAGCTTGGCTGCCAGATTCAGGCTTTTCCCATTAAGCTAAATTGAAAGCATACCTTAATAAAACATTTAAGACAAGCATGGGTCGCAGATATCCTCCAAGGGAATATGAACATAGTCTATGAGCCTCATTTCTACCTAGCTTCAACTTGAAATTCTTATTTCAAACACCAACCTCAAACTTTTGGGTTCTCGTTGATCTTTACCCCAACCTCAAATACTTTTAAATTTCTCGCTTTATATGGATCAAATACATCAACATCTTCAGATTGCCAAAGTTCTAAAGCAATTACGGGGGTAAAAAGGAAATAAAACAAACCGCTTTCATTTCTCACTTTATAAGGATCATATACATCAACATTTTTAGACTGTCAAAGTCTTAAAGCAATCATGAAAGTAAAAACAAATAAACAAAGGTGGCAAAAATTTGTAAGAACAAAACTCAATTATTTAAAGTTTACTCATCTCAAGTTCGCATTTCCTTCAAAAAAGCTAGAAAAAAAAATAACCTAAGAAAATCTAGAACAAAAGACAGAAACAGAGATATGTAGATAAAAAGGAGGTTCTATTAATAAACCAAAATAAAACATGAAAATCATAATTTAAAAAATAGCAATCAACTCCAATTTCACAATAAGACCGTAAATTCGGCATAAACAAAATCAATAATTGAGCAACCGAAAGAATATTTAAAAAAGTATATAAAAACTAAAAACAACAGATTCAAAGAGCTACAATCTCAAATGAAAGATCGGTCGATCGCAAGCACAAGCCCTAAATTAGTAAAATTGCTATTCAACAAACTACAATCTCAAACGAAAGCACAAGCTCTTCCTTAATAAATTGCTATTTGGTAGCAACAATTCATTGGACTATTTAACAAATCCTACGTTGCTCATCATATGATCAAACATTATTTTCCTATTGTATAAACATCTGGGGTGGGCAAACAATAACAAGAACAAAGAGCGTCCTCCCCGGATGAAACTTAACAATATATCGATAGGCCTTAGCATAGAGGAGGGAACAGATGAATCAAGAGAAGAGCAGAGTCCAGAGAGAATAAAAAAAGTTAGGACTTTCTAGTTCTAAACAATTATCATAATTAAGGTGGAAATTTACTCACCAATGTTCGCTAATAAATTATATGATACACTCGACCCGCTTCCTGTTCCTAACTCAATTTAATTCAAGCTCAAACATAATGTCATCTTTATCTAAGACCAGGACATAGTTGTTGAGTAAAAAAAGAGAAAAAACGGGTAAAAGTACGGAAATAGCGCCGGTGCGGATCCGTGTTATATGGCCGTTGTGGTGTGCACGCCCTGTTGACGAGGATAAATACTATGCATACAACCCATCCATCCTATGCCCCCGACCCATCATCTTGCCCACCCAAGGGAACTTTCATCCTGCTTCCTTTATAAAATAACCCTTATTATGTTCCAATTTATCACGATATGGCAAACATACACGGTTATGATTCATCATATCTTTTCCAATGAACAATCAACCCATCCATGAGAAGCAAAACCCATAACATTATAAATTCAATTCATTAACAAACTCTCCTATAATAATTATCGGACTTTACAAAATGATAGAAAAACAAACACCTGTAGAGTTGAGGTAACCGACAAATCGACCTCCTCTCTCGTGTATTGATCATGTTCTTTCCTTGCTCCCTCTTTCACTCTATGTGTCACGCTTATTTAATTATATGGCTTTGAAAATTTCAAAATGCTCACCCGCTCTCTCTCCCTCCTTTTCAACCAATATTTTCAGTTTTGCAAGTTTTAGTAAATGATTTATTGATGTTCTTCATCTCTTTCTTAATTACACTTAAATATAGTCTAAGTTATGACTTTTTCCTTCCTCTTTCTCTCATCTTCACCCTAATTAGCCTCATATTCTCTCCCTCTCCCCTTTACGATTACCCCATCTTGATTCGTCCTCCTCTCTCCATGTCACTCCTCTCTTATGTATTTGTGAATTCACCTTTTGACCTGTTTGTCATTATTCCTTCTCTTTGTTGCTCAATATCGTGTGACCTGGAGCTAATAGTGTTCTCATAGTTTGATAACTTCTTAATTTTTTGTATACGTCTCACTAAATGACTTAAGCAGAGTTTAAAGATACAAGCATAGGGAGCTAAAAACTAAGCAACAAACGTATTTTACAAAGACGCATATACTACTTTTTAACAGATTAATGTTTATGCTCCCCAAGAATACCCATTAACAGCAGCAGATTGCAACCATCATATATGGAAAGCTAAAAAGACGCATTAAACCAAAATAACAAACAATCATAGCATTGCAAGCTTAAACTGAAATACTAAATAAGCACCCCCAAACAAAATCAGGGCAAAACATAGAAAGATCATCATACAACTCGTAAAAACCCAAGTTAATTTTAACAACACCAGCACATTAGCCATTAAACTACTCACATGGATATTGCATTCGAAATATCTACAAGCATGCCTTCTCTACACAATTTCACAAGCACACATAGGTCTTCCTCTACACGAGTATTCATCTCCACTCTCCACCCATTAATGACTATTTACATTGGTAACCCCAAGTTATCTTGTTTCTATTTTTAAAAAAACTATTGAAATCCTCAATTAGAGCGTCAAAGCTTGGTTGAATGGTCCAACTTACATTCACCATGCCAACCTAATATAGTCCTACTTCTATAATAATGGATAATTGTAAATTAGTAAATCACCATAGATTCCAATAGTCAAAATCACAACTAAAATACTACCTCTGTTTAATATTATTTGCAACGATTTGACATAAAGTGTGAGTAGAAAATGTCTAATCATTGCAAATAATATTAAACTGAGGTAGTAGAATACTATTGCTAGTTGATTGTTGAACTACATCATACATGAAATTTTTGAGTTATACTAATACTTTTTACGAAATATACAAAACCGAAAAAGAAATTTAAGCAGTCAATACACATGCAAGAACACTCTGCAAGGATTTGTTGCAAATAGTATGCATAAGTAACAAGAAACATGAGTTGAATTTTTTTTAATCCTCCCAAGTTAGATCCCACAAAAGGCAACCAAATACAAGATTACAGAGTTCTTTATGGTCCCTTAATCCGAAATTAAAAATATTCTTCTTCTTCTTCTAAGCCTTATTCCCAAAACGATTTGGGGTCGGCTAACATGAGCATGTCATGATATGGGGCTATGTTTTACGCTGGCCGCCCCAAACCTACCGCAACTCTCCTCCTTTATCCGGGCTTGAGACCGGCAGTGAATGTCACACAGACACTCACAGGCGGAGTTGTGATTTCTTCATGATGATTTAAGATTTCAATTCAACAACTTCAACCATGATCTTAACTAATACAGAATGAATTAACCCTACACATAACATCCTCCTAGCATCCAATTATAGACATAACCAAACTTCGCTCTCTCAATAAGGTGAAACTCAAATTGACATATATTATGTAATCTAAAAAGCTCAATTAAATATCCAACTACATGTGCACATGCTAAAATAATACACCAATTAAAGTCATGAAATTTGATCTTATTTAATCAATTTCCAACTCGACCCATATCAAAAAACTAAAATGTAAAGCAAACCCATTAACAAGAACAAAGAAACAAACTACAAAAATCAACAAATATTAAAAAATTGAACGAGAAAAAAAAAAGAGAACATACCACTTGTAATTGATGAGGGTCGACATTATTGGAAATAATAAATTTGTATTGAAAAATCGACAAGAAAATCCAAATTGAAGAGAAACCCAACAATGAAAAACAAAATCTGGAAGAGTTCTTGATGAAAAGTAGCTTCAAATCCACAACACATTATAGAAATAGATTGAAAAGAAGGTGAGATTGAGAACCCTATAAAAAGTACGGGGAAAAAATGTGAAAGTGTTATGAAAATATGTATGTACGAATGAATGATGGAGTTGAGCAAAGAAACCAACTTTTATATGGGTTGGTAAGACAAAAGGAAATTATCGGATACATTAACGAACACCCTCCTTAAATTTATTTTTGTTTTTCCATATTATGATAACATTATGGTCTAATACAATGTATCTTTTGCATATGCGATGAAGAATCTCTTGTAAATGCCAAGTGTCCTTATCTCGAAGGAACTTTGAAAAGTACCCGAGAAATATTTTCATCAATATACATTCAATTAACTCTTAACTATATGATAATTTTATTAGAGCTTTATTTTGAATTGTGTCAAAATTTTGCTATCAACATACATGATAATAACCCTTCCCATAAGAGTTAAGAACTCGAAGTACGCAAAACCCGATGCTTCGCTCAAAATCACATAGCATCGCTACTCTTACACCCTTTACATAGCATAAGAACTGGAAAAGGAAGAAACGGAGCGATTATTCTCGATTCTAAATTCAAGTAAACTATTTTTATGTAAAAGCTGGAATATTCCCAAGCATTTATAACTTCGGGAGTAGGGAACTTACAGATTAGTAATTGTAAACAAACAACAGTATCTTTCGAATTATTAGTCACTTGACATATGTTTAAACCGATCACAAAACTATAGAAGTGTCGAGTGCAGCCAGGTAGAAGTGAAACTGTGATCCTAGACATAGAAAACTAACATAAAGGACAATAAAACTTATGGATTTGTTGAGGAGAGCACTCACAATAAAGGATCATCCACATCAATTTCAATACTGGCGTCAATGTCATTGGCAAACCTTCCTTCTGAAGGTGCATGACTAACGCCCTGGGGACATGTACTTTTCTCTTGCTTCATCTCCAACCATTGCTTTCTTTCCAAGCTACATTTTTCAAATCCAGGTGATGCGAATTCCCTTAAAATTATAATATTAGTCCCAAAAAAATGATTCCCAAAGTGTAAACAGATTTCTCCAAGAAAGGTCATTCAATAGCAAAGGCAAAGAGTCATATCTATTTTAAATGCACAACAAGTGAATACAAAATCATTATCATTACCTCCAGGTCTGGCCCCCTGGTGATGGCATTGAGTAGCGCTCGGGGATACGGCTAACAAGTCTCCAGGAATCTACGCAAAGAATGAGAAAACAATTCAAGTATCATGATAATTTGTGCACACAATAAGGAGCACACGAAAAAAAAAAAAAAATCCATATACCGGGCGCCCACTTACAGGCCTAGGGATATGGCTCACGTGAACCTCTTTATTATAGCTAGGAGGACCAAGCTCCCCTGACTGTCCCTGATTCATATGCCAACCAAGTATTCTCTCTCGTGCCTTCTCCTTCAAGATCGAATTTCCTAAGGGCTCATTGACGTCACTGACTGCATCATCAACATCAGAATCTTCGACCATGTCCCCATGAACTGCAGGACTACCTGTAAAGAAAGAAACAACACTCATTCATCGTTAATTTTATAGCACTCATTCCATGACAAAAACAAGAACTTATACTCGAGAGATGTCCATTTGACTCACCTTTCTCCTTCTTGTATCTTGTCTTGCATTGTAGGCAAGATTGGTTGCCATCTTCCCTCTCGTGCTCGTTACAAGCACGACAAACAGGAAAGGCACGAACATCACAGCCAACAAACGGTTCTCCATTTACGTCTGTGCTGATCTCATCACTACAGATCTGGCAGATTTGTCCACTTGTTGGCTTTGCGGTTTTCAACTAAAACATGATCGAAAACATTAGCATCAGGCCACACTGAATACAGAACACGCGAAATTATGAATACTAAGCAACCTTCAACAATCATTATACTTTTTATACCAATAGCATATACACCTACTTCGACAATCAGTTTCAACGACGTTCTGGAGCTCGTCTTCATAAATAAAATCCTTTACCAGAATGGTTTTTTCCATCAATAACATTGAAAAAAGGTGTAAAAGAATAAAAGGGTGAAAAGCTCGGGCATATCTCACCACATTACGGTTTCTACAAACCCAAAGAACAATATCGCTTGCCCAAGATCTACTCCGTCTTCTTTCAGAGCGGATCTTTCCTGAAGTTGAGACAGAGAGATATATGAATATTATAATATAAGAGGCAGAATGCTTGAAAAGGACAAACAACTGGGTCGCATACTGAACCTGCAAGAATCCCCTGAAAGGTGCTAATCCAGTTCCTGGACCAATCATTATAAGTGGAACAAATGAATCTGCTGGGAGTTTGAAGTTGGACTGCCTCACAAAAATGGGTGCCCAACTACAATCATGAGAATCCCCTTGTGCTATGGAATTCTGGAAAGACCAAATACAGTCAAATTAAGCTCTTCTCAAGTAAAGCACTTGTTTTGATGCGGATGTCTCATGTGGCATTTGTCAATAAAATTATATAATACTAAAAATTATTGGTTCATCTAGTAAGATATATATGCAAGAATATGGAGGCATTTTTTATCATCTCCTCATTGAGTTATGAACTTCATTATCACCAACCAGCAAACCTCGACTTTCTGGATTTGGCAGTGAAAATGCAACCCGGTCCCCTCCCTTTGTATATCAAGAAATGTACTACAATAATATTAATATACCTTCATCCAAATTGAACAAACTCCTTTATGAATCCTTCCAGTGGGCATTTTATCAAGAACCAATGCACATGTAACATGAATTCTTGATGGGGCCACTCTGCACACACACACACGCACACACATACAAAACACCCAAATATGAAATGATTAGTACCATCTCAGCATCTAACAACCAATAACTTTTAAAAAGGAAGGTAATTAGTGATTATGCTTCAAAAGAGAATTAGGAACAAATGTATCCGCATTAATGTAGAAAAGAACTATGTTAACCAAAAAACAAGGGAGAATATACTACCTTGGGGAGGATGAGATGGAGTAGTATCGAGGCCGCAAACATGGTGCCACCGCAAAGAAAGAAAACTCCAAGTGGTGGTTTAGCTTAGGGGAACTCGACCATGACCTCAAGAAGACTCCTCCGACTTGCAACTACCCACCGAGAATATTCATCCCGCAATATTAAAATTCCTACTATTTAACAACAGTCTTGAAAAAGCTACGGGCATAAGACTATTCAAATAAAATGAAAAGCTTCATCACCTTTCCGGCGAGGAGATGCGAGATATTTCAACCGTTTGGCTTCATTTGGATCGAAGCATGAGTCGCTAAAGCGAGCAAAGGATACCGAAACCATGCAAATCGAGATAATTACAACAAAGCTGGTGCAACCATAAGGAATAGGGTAGTGAAAATTGATAGAAAATAACAAACCTTTTTTGGGGAGCTTAAAAGATCGGCATATCGAGTGAGAGCCGATCTTAAAGTACAAGGGGGGCAAGGTGGTGCCGTGGTGGTAGTGAGGTTCCAGCAACAGGAGTGCCATCTTCGTTATCAGTGTGGATAGAAAAGAAAGTATCTTTCGGGCCAAGTAATCTTTCAGCTTCTTCCACAGTCTCAACAAGATTTTCACAGTAGACACCAACATGATCCACTGTCTCATATCTCGGATAGGACATAAACACACATTATAAGTCAAACAAGGATAATCGGGGTTTAATCTCTTCACCCGAACTTATTTGAGCAGAACTTATTAGACCCAAGCAGCCTGATTTCAACTTATGTTCGGACTCGATTGGATACGTAACACTTCTTTAAAGACCCCTACAAACGGTTCTCCATTTACGTTTGTGCCGATCTTATCACTACGGATCCGGCAGATTATTGTCCTTAATGAATAAAATCCTAATGAAGACTATTATGTGCAACAAGAAAACATAAAGCACAAAAGATGACCTTAGAAGCCGGAGCATCTGCCGATGTTCAAATCGACTACCAGTGATACGGAAGGTTGTCATGACCATCAAAATCGCTGTTCGTATCAAATCCAATGCTTGAACCACTTCTTGAAAATCGGTTCCTAGCGCCGATAGCGCTGGCTTCCTTGGTGGTATTCTCAACTCGCTCCACAATGCATTCAATCTCTCAAGTTCCTTCTCCTTGATATTATTTCATTTGCAAGAGCTTCGGCTTGATCCTACGAAAAGATAGCTAGATCGGATATTAACAGAACTTTTCAATAATTTGACAAATTAGAAAAAAAAATCATCAATAGTTTCCTGTTCTCGTAAAAGTGCGGGATACCGATATCGAAGCCTTGGGTTTTTAGGGCACGACTAACTTGTTTTGATGGACTTCACCAATCCACCACTTATTAAAAATTTTGCAATCGGTTGGAAATAATATTGTAATATAATAAGTAATTTTCTAGCCAAGGTACGTAAATATATATTAAAATCTACACAACCAAGATTGGTACAAACTATATGAAAATGGCTATCACATTAGAGCATCATGTTTTCAAATAACCAAAACCATAAATTTGAGGCCTCCACATATTTGCAAAGCGCGTTCCATGAGATTAACACTCAAGAAAAAAAACACTCACATAACATAAATTCCAGCTAAATTACTCAACTTAATGAATGCATCACAATACACAAATTTCTCTCAACTTGAAACTTAGTAGCTACAAATTACCTCTTTTCCAAATTGTCTCATAAACATTAGATCCAAAAGGAGCTGCAGATGCTCCTGAATTCCTTCGAATTTGGCGACCTAGCACCTGAACAAAAAATCGCAACAAAAACGATTCATCAATGTCATTTCACATACACATAATACAATCAATCGAAGAGAAAAGTAAGAGATTTAGTCGACATTACTGAGACACCACCACGAACAACTTTTCTGCGCGCAATTCCTAGCATATTCTGTGCAACCAAAAAATATCAACAAAAAAGTTTCATTTAGCATTCTTCTTACCTCCAATTTTGAAGATTCAACAATCGAAAATCAATAAAAAAAAAAAAAAAAGAGAAGAAACATAAATTGAAATGAAAACGGATTTCACCGAAATTATCAGACGAAGAAGATTAAGTTTAGAACAAGAGATTCAAAGTTTTGACAGGAGAATAAAAATTGCTCAAAAAATAATTTGAAGATAAAAGAACAGATGAATAAGGAAGTGATAGATCTAAGTAGAGTGAGAGAAATGGAGAACCTTATTGTCGAAAAACCAGAAAAATGACGGAGAAAGCGGCTAGGCTACTTACAGAGGAGATAAAAAGGAAGTAAATTGTAATCGAGGGTTAGGGTTCAGAGGAAAACCTGGAGGAAAGAGAAAGCTGAGGAGAGTGAAGATAGAAGAGCGACAGACAGAGAGAAGAGAGATGCAGATAATGGCAAAGCAAAGGCAGGAAAGTAATTCTGAGAGTTTAGGAGGGCAAAAGCGTCAATGCACTTTCCTTAAGCACAGTAGCCATGTTTGTGGCTTTTTAATGGGTATAGATTTGCAACGGATAAATATTTATTATTCTTATCTTGGGAAATGTTTTGATAAACATGAAACTGCTCAATTATTATCTTAATATCGCGGGTTTGGGGGAAATTGTTATGACATTAATTTCTTGTCGCTGGTTCTTGTCTTCATGTTATGTCGGTATTACATGTCGCCATAATACATTTACAGATTTACTATAATAGTAGAGGATGGAGATGCATTGTTAATTGAGCACGTTTATTCTCATCAAGGCAAGCACGATCAGAAGTGGTTCCACAATATTAGGAAGCACTCTCCCACTATTTGACCAGCTCGAGAAAAGAAATGGAGAATCCTAACTAAGTCCGAAAATCAAGGCATGAGGGTAACTAACAATATAGTCGGAATTCAGACATAGAAGGAGGAAGATTATTAAAGAAAGGACTATAGGTGTGTTTTTATTGCCTACGCGGGATGAGCGCATATTTGACTACATCATTGTAAATGTGTTATTGAAAATTATTTTGAAGTCGCCAACAAGTCTTTAAATGAAACTCATAAACCTAATTGGATTTTCGAAATTTTTTGGGGTGAGAGTACGAACATGATCGGGAATCACGTTCGCCAATTCTTCGGCCTCTACTTAATACGATTCATAGCAAGTTTTATGCAATTAATTAACCACAATAATATGTTTCAATACCCTAAAAAAGATTAGTCTAGGTTGGTTCATTAAACACACAAAAGACTACTTTTTTAGTGACAAGTTATTAGCAATCAAACTTACTGGGATCCTAATCAAATTGTCCAATTACCTTATTAGGTGTTAGAACATTTATTCAGGTCTTGATCAACAATAATAACATATGAGGTGATGAAAGCATAAAAATGGCAACATAAAAATATAGAGAAATATAGAGTAGAGATTAAGAATATACAAAAGAACGAATTTTGCTTAAAAATCCACATCATGAATAAAAGTTAGTAACTTGAAACAAATAGATATGATAAGAAAATATTAAGGATCCTACGAAATATACCGGTCTAGCTTGGGTCTGAGAGAATATCGATCTTCAGGAGGAGCAATCGTGGAGCCTTTAACGAAAATCAATGGAAGATCGAACACGTATGTATGTGTTTAATATGTTTGAGTATGTTTGTTATGAGTGTATGAGAGTATAATAGTGCACAGAGAATAAAGTAGGCCTTAAGAAACCGTTAGAAAGTGTGAGAAAAACAGGGAAAATCGTGGCCTTTTTATAGGAAAAATTTTAGAAAATGAAAAACAATTCGTTGCGCGACATGCAACAGCGGTTTGCAGCACGCATCATGATTGCGCGCAGTGCAACAACTATGTATGCGACACGTGCGCTTAACGCAACATTTACTTTCCTTTGCCTCACTAGGAAAAGTAATTTTCCACCCTTACAAATTGAAGTTTAACCCATATTTTCCCCCTCCTTGATCAGATCCAAACTAGACAGATTAAAGTGAGGAAAATAGTTTCCCAGAAAATTCTTTCGTCCCAACCAAACACACCCTAGTTGTAATTAATTGAATCATATTCTTGGTACTTAGTTGATCTAGTGAGTTAAAATACACCAAGTTTAAGTTTAAACTGTTAGTTATATTTATTCTTCATTATACTTAGACGAAATTGTTTTGATTATAGATCAGTGACGAATAAAATGCACATAGTTCTAATTTTATTCGGGTTGAATTACGCCTAGCTTTATCTGGGCTTTTTGTTTTATATTAGTTATGTTCATTGAATAATCAAGAAAGCTCAAGTTAGTTCACGAAGTCTAATGTATCCCATTTTAAAAAAATTATGTATAAGACTATAGCAAAAAGATGGAAGGAAATCATGTTTGAAATATATTATACAACTATCAACATTTTAATTGTATAATCTTAAATAGTTAAGCTAACATATCCTAAAAGAACATCAACTACTATATTATTTATATAAAGTTTTTCACAAATATAAACCAGTCATGTACGCAAGTGTAGTTTGTTTATCAAGCAAAAAAAAAAATTCAGGTTGTTTTTATTATTTGAATATCAACTTTGACTTAATGGGAGTATATATTTGAATCAGGTGTTTCAACAGATAATATATTTTTTATAGCTTACCAAAAGAAAAACCCTTGTGCATATAGATTTTTAGCATCACTATTTGTCTAAATAAACATTTATTACATTAGCATTATTATATTATTTGAGATATATTGAAAGAAATATTTGTATTATATTCAGTGATTGCCGATGGGTGGGGGAGGTGGATCATGGCCCTTGCTAGCTCCGGGTGGTGGATAGTCATCAATATAAATGGATGTTTCTTGTGTTCCTTGACTTTCCAATTCAAACATTGAAACATCTTTGTGGTCCTCTTTAACCAACTTCATATCCTGCAAGTATTGTGTACAAAAATACGAATTGTGATATATGTAAGATTGTATTTCATCATCAACATAACTATTATTACAAAGTTTATTTCTCAAACTTGGGATTAAATTTCGTCTATATTATACGACCCGTGTGGCTTTCTCTACTTTGGGAAAAAAAGTTTACTTGGCCTCTTGATGATTGAAACTTATGAACATGGTAGTGGGAATTCCACTTTAGTTTGAAAATAACTATTTATTTACGTAGAAATAGATGTTCATCAATTCTAGAAATATTAACAAATCTGGAATGGCGTAATTTTTCACAGATAGAGAGAGAGTAACTAGGTCAAGAAAGATAGAGAGGAGAGAACAAAAGACTAGAAGATTTTAAAGAAGAGACCTGAAAAGATAGGAGATGATGATTGACTAAGGGATTTTAAAGAAGAGGCAAAAGAGGGAAGAGAGATAATTATTTTTCAATTTATCCTAAAATCTTAACTTTTTATTTTTTCCATTTAATCTCTTGAAAGTGGATTGATTGTCCACCATTCGTTAGGGATTTATCATTTTTCAGTGAGATAATGGTCATGATCACTATTAAAAAAAATGGCCATGGTCATCACATAGAAGGTGAGAACCAAAAAAAGAGTGACAACAGTCATAAATGAGAAAATTGTCTTTTTAGTTTTTACTTTTTACTTTTGTGTTGTCGAAATTCCTTCTAATTCTTTCCCATTGTGAAGAGATAAGCATCTAAAAATTGCCTTGTGGCACCAAATAATTCAAAACCATATTCCTACACATACAAGACACATATGACAAACACAAAAATAACCAATCGTCTTCCTTGAAAAAAAAGTCACACATAAAACATCTTCGATAAAATTGTATTATTGCACCCCTTTGACCATTAAATTCATAATTTATACTTCCTCTATTTCCTTGTAATTGCAAAATTTTGACTTTTACATTCTCCTATATTCTCCTTTGATTATAATTTTCACTTATTACATGTAAACCAATATTATTATGTAAGATGCTACTGAAATTGGCCTAATTTATTATCTTTTCCTAATTTTGTTTACTAAGGAATAGAAAAATATGAATTGCGTTTTGGCAAGGGTGCAAGACAATAACTTGTTGCAATTTTTAAGAAACAAAGGAATGATGTATTGTGTTTCTTTTTGGTTGATTCATTTCTCATTAAGACACATATTAGGGAGATCAGGAATAATGTGAGTAAAAATTAAAACAATGATTAAACAAGTGTATATAAAGTCATGTGAGTGAGAAAAGTTACCAATTCAAATAAGGAAGCGAGCCAACTAAATGAAATATCCCAAAAAGAAACACAAGTTAACTAAAAAGAAAATTGAACGAGTTTAACATTATAGATAAAAAATTATAAAAATTTACTTGAGAATGCATATTCACTTGAAAAATTAAAATGTTGTGACGACTCTAAGTAAGAAGTGTTGTGACTCTAACCTTTTAAGAAAATTGTGACTTTAACCTTTTATAAAAATTGTTACTCAAACTTTTTTATGGTTGTGACTTGTGATTCTAAGCGAGAAGTGTTGTGACTGGTGAGAAGTGACTCTAACTAAAATTGTTACATACATATAAGGGAATGATCTGGTGAGAATGGGTAAGAATAGATATAGGCTATTGGATTAGGCCAGTTCTAACGATCCAGATTGGCCATGCGTCATTAATTGCACGATTGTAAATAAACAGACTTTCTTATGTAAATTAAAACATGTTATACGTTGTTTTGAAACATGTAATACATTGTTTAAGAACATGTTGTACGTTTTTTTTTACAATTCAAAGTTGTTAACAAAAAAAAATGTACAGAGTAAAAACATCTAACAAACACCCAGAAGCCTACACAGAGGAAAAACACCCAAGCCTACACACAGGCATCACAAAACCAACTACACAGAGGCTAACAACCCTGAACAACAAAGAAACAACTAGTCGGTATACCAGTAAAGCTCTATCTGCATCATTGCAGTTACAAGCCACTCTAAAAATTACCTCCTTCACCAGAGCTTGAGGAACCCAAATGTCATTAAACACTTTGTTGTTCCTTTGAATCCAAATAGCATAAACTGTTTCTGTGAAAAGCATCACATAAACTTTAGAGGACCTGCTTTTCCTATGAGCTTTTATGTTAGCTTTCCTGCACTCATCTGAAAAAGTTCTCTTCTGATAGCTAAGCTTGAATTTAACATGAATAGTCTCCCAAACTTCAGCAGCATAAGAACGTTGAAAAAACAAGTGTTAAGTGTTTTGATGCTACCGCTGACATAGTTCACAAAGCAACCAACAATCCGCATTCCATTTACTAACTCTATCAATAGTGGCTAATCTATTATGAATAGCCATCCACATAACAAACTTACTTCTAGGACTTGCCTTGTTATGACAAACAAGTCTCCTCCATTGCACCTTCTGAACACTCCCATGCAAAAGAGAGTAAGCCTTTTTTATATTGAATTTCCCATTATACATCACATAATCCCAGCTTTCAATCTCTTGCAATAGATATCTGCTGCTCAAAATTTTCCTAAGTCGCTAATAAATATATGTACTACTGATATTAACATTATAAATAGTAGCTCTTCTCAAGTAGTTAAGCATTGATCTACTTAACCCATAGCTTATCAGTTGAAAGCTAAAGCCCACAACATCTTAATAAGGATAGCTGCTTTATTCCAAATTTCCATGTTAATCAAATTCCAGCCGCCAGTCACTTTAGGATTATAGAAGTTATTCCAAGTAATAGGAGTCTTCTTTGAGTCTAAAGTCTTGTCAGTCCATATGAACTTCCTACACACAGCTTCCACAGCTTTAATAACTTTTTTGGGGCAAAGGAAAAATATGAGCCCAATATTTCTACATACTACTCAAAATGCTCCTAACCAGCTGTAATCTTCCAGCATAAGAAAGATTTGTAGCAATCCAACACTAAGCTCTTTCTATTGCCTTTTCAATAAGCACTTTGCAATGAGTGAAGTTTAACTTTTTGGAAGAGAGAGGAACTCCTAAGTATTTGAAAGGAAACTCACCCATAGGCAAGCTCACAGCAGCAGCCAGATTTGCAGGTTCAACACCACCAACTCAAAGCAATATAGATGTTACTCTTATTAATACTAGCCTCAAAGCTTGAAGCGGTGAGAATTTTCGAAAGGCTGCCATTATCTTAGTAACGTAACTAAGATCGGCTCTAGCAAAAAGCAATAAGTCATCAGCAAACATTAGACGAGTAAGGTGAATCCTCTCACATTTAGGATGAAAATTAAAATATGGGTTCTTCTTCAACTCACCAAGACACCTACTAAGATATTCTATACTTAAGGCAAAGAGGAAAGGAGAGATAGGGTCTCCTTACCTAAGCCCTTTCTTAGCTTGAAAAGGAGGAGAGGAAATCCAATTCAGAAGAATAGAGTATGAAACACTTCTCGCCCAAGCCATAATCCACCCAACACAAACTATAGATCAGCCAAGCTCCAAAAGCATTGTCTCCAAAAACATCCATTTTATAGAATCGTAAGCTTTTTTGATGTCCACCTTGATCACCCATCTAGGCGAAACATGAGCCCTTGAATAGCCTTTAATAAGCTATGTAGCAAGCAATATGTTATCTGCAATAAACCTATTACGAATAAATCCTGCTTGTGCAAGGTTGATTACCGCATTGATGAAGTGGTGCAATATATGAGTGATAATTTTAAAAATTATCTTATACAAAACTGAACAACAATCTATTGGCCTAAGATCCTTAGCATGAAGATCTTAAGTGATTTTAGGAACCAAAGTTATGGCAGTGATGTTGATAGGGTAATGAATAAAAGAGGTTTGGAATAATTTCATAGTACATTCATAGACATCAACCTTAATAACATCCCATCACTTCTTGAAAATCATAGCATTAATAACATCCCATCACTTCTTGAAAATCATAGCATTAACACCATCCAATCCAAGAGCTATTGAATCAGCAATAGAAAACAAAGCTTTATGCATCTCTAGATGAATCACTGGTTGACTCAGAGCAACACATGCTTCCTTACTCAAAGTCTTCCCCGGTCTTATAGTATTAACATCAATAGAAGGGAGGGAAGTAGCGCATGTAACCATCAAACTTTTATAGAACCCAATTATGTCTTGCTGGATATCTTCTCTAGCAAGTTAACAAAGACACCATTACTATTTTTGCAAACCAGTAATAGCATTCCTAGCTCTCCTAACTTTCATAGTTGTGAAGAAGAAATTAGTATTGGCATCTCCTTGAGATAACAAATCAATTATGGCCTTTTGCTTTAAAATACTCTCCTCGACTTTAGACCAATGTCTTAACTGGTCAATACACTCCTTCTCGCCCAACGACAACTTCTCATTACTAACAAGATCATCAAAAGCTTGCGGATTAGCAAGATTATTTCTACAATCATCAACTTTAAGGTGGGCTTGAGAATAATGATTCTTGTGCAAGCTTTTCAAAGCTCTTTTCATTGCCCGAAGCTTAAGCCAAACACTTTTGAGCTTATAAGGAGCATCAATGGAATTCCAAGCCATAGCCACTTTATCCAAGAAGTTAGGATCTTACGTCGAATAATCTAAAATTTAAAAGGCATGCCTCCCTCAATTTGCTCAGTAAACAAAGTGACCACAAGAGGAGAGTGATGAGAAATCCCTTCGAGGGAAATGGTGAATCATATGATCATTAATAAAAGCCTTGTCAATTCTCGCTAGCAATCCTCAAACTACCCGGACCCTTATTATTCTAAGAATAGTAAGCACTAGTACATGGGGCTTCAATAATATCAACTTCTAAGATAAAGCTAGCAAAATCCTAAGATTCAGCTTCATGATAGGCACTCCATTAACTCTATCTATTGCTTTGTTAACAGCATTTAAATCACTAATGATGATGAATGTTTCCCGTAAATTATCAGTGATCAAGCTTAACTCATCCCACAAACTTCTTCTATCAGCAATAGTGTGCAATCCATACACAACAACAACTGTATATACTTTAGTTGCAACAAGATTTGCAACTTGCATAACCATACATTGTTTAGATCTCTTCACCACCCGAACTTTCAATTCACCCGGCTTCCAACCTCTCCAAATCCCGCCTCTAGGACAAAAATCATAATTACTCTCCCAAGTCCGCACATTTCCAAACTTTTGTTGAACTTTTAAAGCTTTAGGAAGTCTCATCCGAGTTTCAACAAGAGCACACCAATTCACTTTATGCTGATTAAGAAACAATTTTGCTTCTTTTTTTCAAAGGATCATTAAGACCCCTAACATTCCAAGCAATGAAATTCATTAGGACAAATAGGGATTTGGTCCCCTAGCACCCCCAGTCCTTACCGAGTCATAGTGTGCACTCTATATGCTGTAATTAACCATCCTAGTAGAGTGAAAAGTCACCTATTTACCCTTAGATTTCCTTGTGACCACCTTCCATGGTTCCTCTTCAACCTCAACTTGACTAGGCTCAGGAGTTGTGACTAGAGTAGTCACTGGTGTTACTTTTGTACTTAGCTCTACTACTGTGGGAGAATCACTAGTGACACTAGGATCTACTACTACAGTAGGAGCACCAATACCAGGAGCACTAGTATCCTGATGAGGCTCAGAAATAGACTTTGAAACCTTAGGAACCCATTTTACATTGTTTTTACCTGAATTTTTTGAACTTGCCTCTCACAATTATGACCAATAACCTGGCAGTTTTTACAGAATACAGGAACCCAATCATAGACAACATTCTGAGAGAAAATTTCATCACTTGGATCTTCAATCTGAATATTCGTAGGCACCTCTTTAGTCACATCCATTTGAATTAAAATCAGATCAAAAGTAAGCACTTTGGTAGTGCATTCATCAGCATAAATAGGCACACTAAGGAGACTGCCTATTCTACTGAGTGAATTAGCACTCTAACAGTGTAGGGGTAGGTTAGGAAGCCTAGCCCATATAGGGATCACTTTCAACACCTCCTTATGAAAATCAAAACTAGAGACCGTTGTTTGATAATCATAGGTTTTCCAAAGAACAACTGAGGTCCAACGTAAACAATTGAGTCTCTATCTTCCTTAGAGGCTAATTTGATTATGAAATAACCTTCTTCATGTTTAAACATATGGGGTTCATGAACTAGACTCCACTAAGATTTCATATAGGCATCCATAGCAGTAATTGTTGGATTTTGACCCACCATATAAAGAATTATAACATTTTCCCATTGCTCATTCAATCTTTCAGTTTCCAGTTTATCCAACTTAGCAGTTGATTTGTCTTCTAAAATTATAGGAGCTACAGACCCATACCTTTCTCAGACATACGAGTTTGTCCAGTAAAAGTCTTCCATTTCTGGCTAGGTTCCTCACTATGCTTATGAGTTAACTCCCGCACCGGCAGAGTAACAACCTTCTTAGTCATCGGAATATCGCAGCGAGTAGGTTGATCTCGCCATTCAATTTCTCGGTATTACTTGGCCCAAAGAATAGATTGTTGCTCAAAATGTGTTTAAGTAGTCAACCCCTGCACCAGCGTGCTATTTGCCAGAGTGGTCGTCTTCTTTTTCCTCCCCATTCACACAAAAGCGCACGATAGCAGCTCAGCTTAATATGCGCAAGCAGAGGGTTTTGGGAGGGTTTTTAAAAGTAAAAACACCTATTTTTTGTTGTAAATTGTTTTTAAAACATGTTGTACATTGTTTTAAAATATGACGTATATTGTTTCACAACATGTTGTACATTGTTTTGGAACAACATCCGTCGTTGATGAATTCTCATTCTGAACATAAACAGTATAGTAATCTTCTTCATTACTCATCTTCTAATTCTCTTTCCTCATCCTCCAACTGATAATGTAACATGCTTCTTAATGTAGCATTAATGGAGAAAATAAAAGTGAGAGAAGACCGAATTTCGATACAATTGCAACATATTCAACGTAGATTAAGAAATTCAGCACCTTAGAACTAGTTGATTATTCATGATTCACAACTACATCTGCAAGGGATATGAATTAAAGTTCAGAATATGTACATACTAATTTAGACCATGATCAATTAGAGTTTAGAACATAAGTTGCATATCTCATCTTTCCATAATATTAAATTTTAAATCGAATATTGCTTTATTTAATTATTACTCCATCCGTCTCATGATATAGTATTTGTTTCCTTTTTGCACGGTCTCCAAGATATAACTTTGACCTTCAATATCTTCAATTTCGTATTAATAAAAAATATATAAAGTTGATATTATGAAAGTACATATTGAGGCGAACCTAACAATTAAGATCCTACATGAGTATTTTTTTTTATATATTAATGAGAATATTTGGTCAAAGATTTTAAACTTTGACCTCAAAAGAGAGAAACAAGCAATATCTTGGAACGGAGGGAGTATCTATATTTTTTTTTTGAAGTTAAAATTATTGCATTTATTCAAAGTCATACGACATCTGGAATAGAAGTCAAAACTAAACAATTACATATCAAAATGAAAAAAATACAATTCTAATATGACAAAACCACGATTGTTGAGTAGAGGGAGTATCTATATTTAAGATAAAGAGTTATAATTTTTTTTCCAGAGAAGCTGTATATTAGTTTTTTTTATAACAAATCTATTATTGATACTCTTAAGATATATATAAGAGGAAAATAGTTTTTACGTATGTTTTTCTATTGTAAAAGTGTGATCTCATACTTTCCTGGTCCAAAATCTTGAAAATTCACTATAAGATCTCAAAGCCAATTGATATACCAATCTGAAAATAATTATTATTTGCTTTGTGATAAAGAAGGTTCTTACCTCTCCTATCATATATGAAGGTGTTGAAGGATTTATGTCCTCGACTTAAATGCAATTACTAATTATATTATGGATCGTATTATAGAGATAATAAATTCGTTCTATTGGGTCGTCTATACGTCTTGCTAGAGAATGCTATAGAACTTTGGGTTAGGAAATAATAAACCCAAAGCCCAATATAATGGATCCTATTAGGTCACACAAAATACTTGGATCAACAAAAGAAACCTAGAGCCCATAAAAGGCTCTAGGGTGGCCGGCCAAGAGGAAGTGAGAGAGAGGAGAATTGATTCTCCTCCTAACCTAATTATATCTATATATACTTGGTTAGGCAATAAGGAAATATTAGATATCTTTCATTATTCTCTCTCTCTCATAATCTTTCCAAAAGTCACAAAAACTCCATTAAAGTAGAAGAAGAATTTCTTCCTTCCAACTAGCATTGGTGGAGTGTTGATCCGGGTTGGTGGACCAAGTAGAGGAATCGCAATTGAGGTTCTTAATCCGGGTTATTCAAGCTTTGTGGAATTCACGCTTCAAAGGTAAATTCCTAACTATTATGTGATCCTTGAATGTATATGCATGAGATCCTGTTTTAAGTGCTTATGAATTTGATTCATGAAATTCCGCTTAGAGTACTTATATAATCCAACAGTGGTATCAGTTTTAGCCTCTTGCATATAATTTTTGGTCATAATAATTATGTGTTCTTGACTAATTTTAATTGATTAAGGGGAGGAATTGAATTATGGATGTTTTGTTTAATTGGATTAATTAAATTTGATTTAATCTGCTTAATACACGATTTTATTTTCTATAATTCGACCTAAATTTTTTTTTTATTCGAATTATTTTTTATTTGGCCGAATTTTATGAAAATAAAATCATGAATTTCGAAATTAAAAGTTAAATTTTAGATCTCAATTTTTCCGAAAAATTAGAGAGTTAGATTTATATTATTAATCTGTTTTTCATATTTAAATTGTTTATGTATGATAAATTAATTCATGTGAAAAGAGTTTTATGTGAATTAGAGGTTAATACATATGAATAATGCTAAAATTAAAATAAAATAGAGATTTTATGTTAATTTCGAATATTCACATCATATAATTAATCTGAATTTTCATATTTAAATTAGTTATGTATGATAAATTAATTCATGAAAAAGGAGTTTTATGTGAATTTAAGATTAATTGATATGAATAGCCCTAATATTAATTAAAATGGAGATTTAAATTAATTTGCAGAATTAGGCATAAAGGAGTTTATGTTTAACTTTATTTTGATCACTAAATTAATTTACAAGAAGTTGTGATTTAATTTATTTCCCACAAAAAAAAAAAAAAAAAAAAAAAAAAAATAAAACAAGGGAGGGAAGGGGAGCGACCACGGTGGTGGCGCCGCCACCTGCTGGTGGGGCCACGGTGGCTGCTCCAGGTGATCCGTGCAAGGGCAGCAGGAGGCTGCGGTGGCAAGAAGCAGCAGCGATCTTTGCGGTGGCAAAGCAGCGATCTTTGCGGTGGCAGGCAGCGATCTTTGCGGCGGCAGCGGCGTGGCTTGCTAGCCACGTTTTTCTTCTTTGCCCGCAATTTAATTAAAAAAAAAAATTTTTTTTTTTTTGGAAAATCATTAAATCGATTTTCAAGTATATTGAGCAGATTTTCGGTTAAATATTTCCATAATTTTATTCTTTAATCTAATTTAAATTAGTAGGAAAGTATAATAGGATAGAATCTTTAGGTGGTTATGAATTACTTAAATGTTTTATCAACTTACCATAATTAAGAATATTTGATATTTTGATTGATGGCAAGTATAATATGTGATATTATGATGTGGCTTTTATATATTTTGATATAATTGCTATGTATGACTAGTATGGCCCAAATTAAGTTAGAAAATACGATCCGCGTATCGTGATGTATTCTTGTAATTTTAAATACGATCTGCGTATCGTTAAGTATTTTTGTAATTTATTTAATTTAGTTATTATTTAAATTATTTTGATACTTATGTAATCCAAAGACGAAGTCCATCAAGAGAAGGCCCATGGATAAGGTGGATGGAGATCCATGAAGAGTCCAAGAATGAGCCATTGATGAGTAGTTCTTAGGATTAGGGGCCATACTAGATCATTTTATTTTTCGCATTTTATTATTCTTTAAAATGCTTATAAGTTTATTGTATGTTGGTTGATGATGCGCTAGAGTTCACTAATTCATAACAACATAATAAACTTAGGTCCCGTAAATATTAAGGTTGCTTTTCCAAACATAAAGTACTTATCAAACCCTTAATTAATAGTAATAGGTCATGCCTCCGCAGGGTGTTATCATTAATTTTGGGAATATAAGGTAAAATTGCGAATTTTACAACTTAGTTTGGTTGTCCTTAACAAAATTATCAAAAGCGTTTTGAATTTTGAAGCAAGAGATAGTTAAGCATGCGATGTTTATCCATCTAAACAAGAGTTATAATTTGTTATAATTAGTAAAAGAGTTTACTTACCTTGATAATGTAACGTTAAAGATAAGGCCTCCGTCTGCTTAGTGTTGCATGTTGATAGGATCTTGTAAAACACTTATTCAAATGGGACATTAAAATTGAATAGGTGATCAACCTAGAAACCTTTGCATGTTTTAGGTTACTTTATAAACATAAATTGAACTTTGCTTTATTTTTCTGTCTGTAGATACTATGTCTAATAACAACAACAACAACAACTCCGGTTTCAACATTCGTCCTTTTCTGGAAAAGGACAGACTGAATGGTGAAAATTTCCTTAATTGGGAAAGGACCTTAAGACTTGTTTTGAGGTCTGAGGGTCGAGAGGATGTCATAGAAACCCCACTTCCTGTGATTACTGATGAGTCAACTGAAGCAGACAAACGTCGTGCTAAGCAGGCAAATGATAGGTCTATACCGATCACTTGCTTGATGATAGCAGCCATGGAGCCGGACCTCCAAAGGAGGTTCGAAACCAAGGATGCTTATACCATCATGCAAGAGCTGCGGGCTATGTTTCAAACACAAGCCCGAGTTGAGCGATATGAGACTAATAGGGAGATACTTGAATGTCACATGAAGCCGGGTCAAGCTGTTGGCCCCCATGTTTTCGCGATGATGGGTCTTTTCGAAAACATGGAACGACTTGGATTCCCTTATAGGGTTGAGTTGGCTACGACATTATTCTCCACTCATTACCCGACGGTTTCAATCGGTTCGAATGACCTACAATATGAATGAGTCGAAAAGACTTTGCAAGAGTTGCATGGATTGTTGGTCAATGCTGAAAGGAACATCCCTAAGGTTGAACCAAAGAAAGAGGTTTTGATGGTTCAAAAGGGAAAGGGTTTCAAGAAGAAATGGGCAGGAAAGAAGGACAAGGGCAAGCAAGTTGCCACTGTTGCTGAAAAACCTAAGCCAACCGCCAAGCCAAAGGTCGGCTGCGGAAAGCAAGTGCTTCCATTGTCACAAGATAGGACCTTTGGAAGAGGAACCGCCCGGTATACTTGGAGGAAAAGAAGTGCGGGGCTTCCACTTCAGGTATATATGTTATAGAAATCAATTTGACTTCTACTTCTTTATGGGTATTTGATACCTGACTGTGGTTCTCACATAGTTAATGATGTGCAGGGACTAAAAAGAAGTAGGAAGCTGGCAAAAGGCGAGGTAGAGCTACGCGTTGGAAATGGAGCACGAGTTGCTGCACTTGCCATAGGAAACTATAGTCTACACTTGCCATCTGGGCTTATTTTAGAACTAAATAATTGTTATTTCGTTCCTTCAATAACTAAGAACATAATTTCTGTTTCGAGTTTTGGATTACGAAGGGTTTTGTTTTGAAATAAAGAACAAGTGTTGTTCCATTTCTTACAATAAATATGTTCTATGCCAATGCTAAATTGATAAATGGCTTATATGTGCTTGATAAGTCGTTACAAATCTATAACATAGATAGCAAGAAACAAAAATCAAATGATTCCAACCTAACCTACATTTGGCATTGTCGAATGGGTCATATAAACCAAAAGCGTATTCACAAGTTACAAAAGGATAGTATAATTCCATCATTTGATTTTGAATCATTTGATGTATGTGAATCATGCTTAATGGGAAAAATGACAAAATCACCATTTACGGGAAAAGGTGAAAGGGCCAGCGACCTTTTAGGACTCATACATACCGATGTGTGTGGTCCTATGAGCACAAAGGCAAGGGGAGGGTTTAACTACTTCATTACATTCACTGATGATTTGAGTAGATATGGATATATATACTTAATGAAACATAAGTCGGAATCTTTTGATAGATTCAAAGAGTTCCAAAATGAAGTACGAGAATCAACTTGGTAAGACAATAAAAGCATTACGATCCGATCGTGGTGGTGAATATTTGAGCCAAGAATTTGATGATCATCTAAAGGGTTGTGGAATTCTTTCACAATTAACTCCACCAGGAACACCACGGTTGAATGGTGTATCGAAAGGAGGAACCGAACCTTGCTAGATATGGTTCGATCGATGATGAGTCTTGCGATCTTCCGATTTCTTTTTGGGGATACGCTCTCGAAACCGCTGCACACACACTAAATAGGAGCCCGTCAAAGGCCGTAGAAAAGACTCCATATGAGTTATGGAATGGAAAAACTCCAAACTTGTCTTTTCTTAAAATCCGGGGATGTGAGGTCTATGTAAAGCGGTTACTATCGACAAGCTTGCACCCAAGTCGGATAAATGTCTCTTTGTGGGATACCCAAAAGAGACAAGGGGTTATTACTTCTATAACCGTCAAGAGAACAAAGTGTTTGTTGCTCGTGATGGTGTCTTTCTTGAAAAGGAATTTGTTTCTAGAAAGACAAGTGGGAGTAAAATAATTCTCGAAGAAATTCGAGATGAGCAACAAATAGACGTGGTTCACACTATGTCGAAACGGCACGACAAGACGAAAGTCTAGTTCAGAGATAATGTATTCAACGCATGTACCTCCTACCGTCCCAATTGAATCAAGTGAAGATCTTCAAGGAGTTGAAGAGAACTCTTTTCTTAATGCTCGGGCCCCGCGTAGATCTAGTAGAGAAAGGATTCCAAACAAAAGGTTGGTTGATTTCTAATGGCGAAAACTCGAAATTATGATTTTAGAGAATTCAGAGCCTACTACCTACAAACAAGCTTTGACGAGCCCAGACTCTGAGAAATGGCTTGAAGCCATGAAATCCGAGTTAGACTCCATGTCTGAGAATAAAGTTTGGACCCTGGTCGATTTGCCTAGTGGGGTTAACCCTATTGGATGCAAGTGGGTGTTCAAATTGAAAACAGACAAAGATGGGAATGTCTATGTATATAAAGCAAGACTGGTTGCAAAAGGATTCGGACAAATTCATGGTATAGACTATGATGAGACCTTTTCTCCAAGTAGCAATGCTTAAATCAATTCGGATACTTTTAGCGATTGCTGCATTTTATGATTATGAAATTTGGCGAGATGGATGTCAAAACTGCATTCTTGAATGGGTTCTTGAATGAGGATGTGTACATGACACAACCTCGAGGGTTTTGAGGATCCGAAAATCCTAAAAGGGTTTGCAAACTTCGAGAGATCCATTTATGGATTGAAGCGAGCATCTCGGGAGCTGGAATCTTCGATTTGATGAAGCAATCAAGAAATTTGATTTCATCAAAAGCGAAGAAGAATCTTGTGTCTACAAGAAGTTTAGTGGGAGCAGCTTAGTCTTCTTGGTATTGTATGTAGATGACATACTACTCATGGGAAATGACATACCAATGCTTGAGTCGATCAAGGAATGGTTAAAAAGTTGTTTCTCTATGAAGGACCCGGGAGAAAGCCGAGTACATACTTGGGAATCAAAATCCATAGAGATAGGTCTCAAAGGATGATTGGACTAAGTCAAGAAACTTATATTGATAAAGTTCTTACAAGGTTCAACATGGAAAACTCGAAGAGAGGTTTCGTTCCCATGTCACATGGCATATCGCTTAGCAAGAGTCGGTGCCCGACCGAACTCCGATGTGTTGAAGCGAATGAGTAGCATTCCTTATGCTTCGGCTATAGGATCTATCATGTATGCCATGATAAGTACTCGACCGAGATGTTGCATATGCCTTGAGCATGTGTAGCGGGTTCCAAGCAAATCCAGGAGAAGCACACTGGATTGCGGCTAAGAGCATCCTCAAGTACTTGAGAAGAACTAAAGGCATGTTCTTAGTTTATGGGGGACAAAGTGAGTTGGTTGTTGAAGGTTACACGGATGCAAGCTTCCAAACCGACGAGAGATGATTACCGCTCTCGGTCGGGGTATGTCTTTTGTTTAAATGGAGGAGCAAGTGAGCTGGAAGAGCTCAAAGCAAAGCACTTGTAGCGGACTCTACGACGAATCGAGAATATTTAGCAAGCAGTTGAAGCGGCTAAAGAAAGCGTTTGGATCAAGAAATTCTTGACAGAGCTGGATATCGTACCTAGTGCTCGGAAGGGATTGAGTTGTTCTGTGATAACAATGGTGCTATTGCGCAAGCAAAAGAACCGAGATCACATAACAAATCCAAACATGTAATGAGGAAGTATCACCTCATTAGGGAGATTGTTGACGAGGAAGGATGTCGGGATCCGCAAAGTTCACACGGATGAGAATGTGGCCGATCCGCTCACTAAACCATTACCTCAACCCAAGCATGAGTGTCACGCTAGGGCTATAGGCTTAAAGCAAATGTTAGAGTGGCTTTAGATTGTACTAGGTTTAGAGAAACTTCTTACAATGTAAAGACATGGTTTTGCTATTTATGTTTATAAATTTTGCATTATTTAATTATTGGTTTAGTATTAAATAAAATGTCCAAAAATATATCTTGAATTCTATGGTTTTGTTAAATATGTGATTTGATAAATGAAACACCATAAGTGAACAGAATTCATAGAATATTAAAAGTTCCTAATCTAAGTTATTAAACTGGACATAAATGACTTGTTAAAAGGGATTAGCATATAAGATTGATTGATAGCACCGTTTCATGGGCTATAGAAACATAGAGATGTTTAATCAATCATATGGATGTGTATAGTTGATACATAGTCGAACTAGACCTGCTTAGAAGTTTTATAACTTCGAAATTATATTAGTAGATTCCTTAGACATGAGTGGAACATTACTTAGCCCAATGATTGGTATAACTTTGATACTGTCAAACGTCATGCCGTAAAAGGGGACTATAAAGGCAGCATTCAGGTTGTGCCATAAATTGAGTGGGAGTATTGATTACCATAAGATTGAAAAAGTCCTCCTATATGAGATAGGATAGGTGTCTTGGCCCCTTGAAGAGCGAAAAATTGAAAAATGCATGGCCGTGCTCAAATGGATCATTAGATGATCATTTGTTTGTCAATTCAAACTCGGATTTCAAGGATTAATTTGAAAACTAGTATGGATGATATGTAAATATGATCATACTGTCAAATTAAGACATTAAGAGACTTGAGGAAATTAAACATTGCACACTCGTCTCGGACAAGTGGGAGATTGAAGGATTTATGTCCTCGACTTAAATGCAATTACTAATTATATTATGGATCGTATTATAGAGATAATAAATTCGTTCTATTGGGTCGTCTATACGTCTTGCTAGAGAATGCTATAGAACTTTGGGTTAGGAAATAATAAACCCAAAGCCCAATATAATGGATCCTATTAGGTCACACAAAATACTTGGATCAACAAAAGAAACCTAGAGCCCATAAAAGGCTCTAGGGTGGCCGGCCAAGAGGAAGTGAGAGAGAGGAGAATTGATTCTCCTCCTAACCTAATTATATCTATATATACTTGGTTAGGCAATAAGGAAATATTAGATATCTTTCATTATTCTCTCTCTCTCATAATCTTTCCAAAAGTCACAAAAACTCCATTAAAGTAGAAGAAGAATTTCTTCCTTCCAACTAGCATTGGTGGAGTGTTGATCCGGGTTGGTGGACCAAGTAGAGGAATCGCAATTGAGGTTCTTAATCCGGGTTATTCAAGCTTTGTGGAATTCACGCTTCAAAGGTAAATTCCTAACTATTATGTGATCCTTGAATGTATATGCATGAGATCCTGTTTTAAGTGCTTATGAATTTGATTCATGAAATTCCGCTTAGAGTACTTATATAATCCAACAGGTGTGTTTGATTTTGACAATTGTTTAGCAGAAGACAATGAAAAGGTAACCTTAGTCGTCCCACATCCAATTTTATACACATGTTTTTCTGAAAAAATTACATACATAAAGACAAGGTAATTGTATTAAAGGGAGACTGATAACGAACCTTGGGAGTATCGTCAAGTAAATCTTGGACTAATGACTGCTTGCTTATTCTAAGACTTCCTGTAGATACCGTAGAACAGTAGATACAAATCAACTAAGATGGTAGATGATGAGAACTTGTATGTAGAAACTAGAGAGTAAGTCTTACTCGAATTTGAAGTAGGAATCGGAAGAACGCAATGAACGAAAGTAAATCCAAGAACAAAGAGAACAAAAGCTTTATTTTCCATCTTTTCTTATTCGAGTGAATTGAGGCGTTACAATTGACTAGCATATATCACACACAATATATATATATATATATATATATATATATATATATATATATATATATATATATATATATAAGAATTAAGGTTGGCGTAATTGGTTAAAAGTCCTCCTTTATAAAGGTTTGATTCTTTCCCTTTGTAAAGTAGGAACCCCAATTTTTTTATAAAATGAGGAAAAATGAGCGTTTCTCACGGTTCTCAAAGGGTTTTCTTCAATTCTCTCGATATAAACATAGATGTGGTGTGAATATGCATTGTTTTATCTAATGAAAAGGGTTTGTATCTAAAAAAATAATATAGTATGAAAGACGATAACTCAAAAGAATAATAAACCCCGTGATATTGTTTTTTGATTCAAAATGACAATTTATTAAAAGGTGATTAGGCATGCTTTAAATAACTGGGTTGCTAAACGACGCCTTAGAATTTTCTAGTAACGCCCTAAATACGTATAATATACCGTATTTTCTCATTTTTTCTCCCCTTCTTCATTCACTTTCCTCCCCATCTTCTTCCACATCACCACTAGGCACCGGTGCCGACACACCACCACCGCCACACTGCTACTGGCGCCGCACCACCACCACCGCACCACCATCGCCGTACCGCCACCACATTATCACCCCCCACCCTTCTTCTCTCCTCTCGTTTTCTTCGATTTACGGTGAAAAGAATTAAAAAAAGGGGGAGGCGTCCACCATGGACGCCCCACCACCGGTGGAGGCGTCCATGGCGGGCGCTCCACCACATGGTGAGGCGTCTGCCATGGACACTTCCACCGGTGGTGGGGCGTCCATGGTGGACGCTTCTCCATATTTATTTTTGAAAAATTTTAAAAAAAGGAGGTGCCCATGGCAGGTGCTCCACCCACAGGGTGAGGCGCCTGCCAAGGACGCCTCCCCATATTCTTTTTTTTAAAAAAAAAAAAAAAATTCAAGAGCTGCTGCCGAGCAAGCATTGGCAGCATTGAATGGAGTCCAGATAGGATCGCAAATGTCAGACTTTCATGGGGCCGTAGTCCATCAGCCAAGCAGGTCTCCTGATTGTTTGGTTTGAATGAGGGAGTTTTTGAAATTGGAGAAGAAGATTGTGGTGGTGGTATGGCGGGGAAGTGAGTTTTTGAAATTGGAGGAGAAGGAGGGGGAAGGGAAGTGAGTCAACAGTCAAGGGGAGGAGAGAGGAAAGAAATGCAAGTATACAAATACAGTATAAAAATACTGTATTTAGGGCGTTACTAGGAAATTCTAGGGCGTTATTTAGCAAAACCCTTAAATAAAGGGACTCTACCAAATGTTGTTTTTTCCAATTCCAGATATATGTTTCTAGATATGACATGATCTCTAACCAAAATTAATATTGCTTATTATAGTTAGAAATAATTTTTAAGATTTTTTTTTACAAATTCATAATTACTCCCTCCTTTGCAAAATGTGTTCGGCTCATCTAGAGTTCTCTAGAGGTAGAGTTAGTGTAATCTGAGCCCTTTATCTAATTTTATTCATCTCAGCAATCCATTTGAAAAAAAAATAAACACAATCAACAATAATACCCAAAATAAACATCCATTTCTCCTCTTCTCCTCAACTGTTTCTCTCTCCTCCACCCTTCTCCTCTAATGTTTCTCTCTCCTCCATCTCTCCATTGAAACTGTCAAGATTGCTTGCTCGTTCTATGACTTGCGTAGTTGGGGAGAATTATTACTCTCAATTTGTCCCCAACTTAGTTAAATGAACAATTTAACAAGAATCCCCAAATTCAACCTAGAATTCCCAATTCTTAAATTTGTCCTCAATTGAGTCTATTCTTCCACAAAAATGAATATCTTCATTGAAAGTCGCCATAATTCTGCATTGAAGATGTCGATCTGTGTATCATAATCAATTACGAACAATCGGTTCTCAAATTGAATATTTTCTGCATTGTGAGCAACTCAATTACGAACATCTCCATTTTTTTCAGGTTCTGAATTTCATTTTTTTTTTTTTTGAAAATTGTGATTATTTAAGTATCATAATCATTTAGTTAGATTTAATTTTTATCTGTTCTCAATTTATGGTCGTGTTTTAATGAAAGCTTCAATTTTGATTTTAGTGTCGATTTTTTTGCCTTTTGTATATTGTTCGAAATGATTTGTTACTTTTTTGCTATTGCATAGGATTTCCGCTTTGTGCATTAGTAAAATTCCCCAATCCCCACCATATTATCTTGGCAGAGCTGCAGCATTGTTGGCCACTAATGCTCATAGTTATTGGCCACTAATGATCATAGTTAATAGAATCAATTAAAAGGGGCACACTAGTGAATTCCCTGCTATTAGTTGTAGTTCTACTACCACCTACCGAACTAAATATTAATGTTCTCAAGCCCCTTGAATTTTCTCAATGGAAATTGTGCAATTTTCTCATCCCTGGCTGATCTGTGTGCAGGAAAGCAGTGGGGTTGATTTAATTTTCTCATCCCTGGCTGATCATCTTAAGTTTGTAAGTATTGCATCATTAGGATTGTAAAGTCCGGTTGCAACTATATGTTGCTTGAATGTTATGTAATGACAATTTCTTTTGGTGCATGAAAAGTTATTTCATGTGCTAATGTATTGGGCAGGATCACGTATTCACATATCACCCACCCCCTCATATACATCAGATTACTTTGAATCATATTGCACATTTTGCATCTTGCCAAATGGAAAAACATTATTACTAACTACACTGCTTGGAGGAAACCTTGTAATCCTCATGTATCCCTCTTTTTTACTTAATTTTCATAGGATTTACGCGTATTAGCTTAATATGGGAGAGCATTGCATGGCAACATGCAAAGATGTAGGTTCAACTCCTACATAGGCAAGTTTATTTCGAAGCAACAATTAAGAGGAAACTTTTAGCCCTTAATCCAAACACAATTAATTGTACAAAGGACTATTGGAAAAATGTTTTAAGCTGAAATCATCTAAAAATGCTATTGAGTTCGAGGCTTCTTGTGTCAGTTGACAATGTTCCAATATCTAAATGAAGCAAGCTAAGTACCAAGCAGCTTTAACACAAAATCACAATTGAGTGAAGTAACAATTCTAACTCACAAGTAATCTAAATACACAATTACTATGAATACTGGACCAAGACTAACCAACTTTATGAGTTGCATATATGTCGCTTCAACTGAACATCTAGAACCAAGTACGAAAGAACCTACAAACCTACATCCACACAGAAACAGAAAAAGTTAGTATCCATTAACCTATAGACTTATATATGTTATCAAATCTATACAAGTAATAACACTTACCTAGCCAATTCACATTTGACGCATCGCTCAAAGTGGTTTGGGAATTATTATATGGAATGAACATATCCTTATTTCCCACCTACAAGAATTGACACAACTAATATAATTATCCTTATTACGATAATACTATCACATAACTATAAAATTGCGTACCTGACTTTAACTTTGGCTTTCCTGCCACATGTAAGAACTATGTTGCTTTTGACTTGCAGCTGGAGTACATTCACCCTATATAAAAAAACATAATTAGGTAATAAGAGAAATAATCAAAAGAGGTCTATATTATTCATTGAAAATATTTTCTCTGAAGTCCAACCAGAAAACTTTTCCTAAATTATAATTACTATTTCAAATTTCAAATGTCATACCTGAAACAATAATGGGGTCTCGTCGTACATGTATGAACCAAATTGGTCGTGACTTCCAGTAGATTGACCCTATGTTACAACACAAAGTGAATGAGAAAAGGAAAAACACAGACCATTTTGGATACCTTGTTTATTCAAGGTGGTAATTTCTTCCAAGTGCAATTGAGTGAAGCTATTCCCAGAGGCTTGAGGATGTTGATAGTAAGTTCTAAGTTCCATGCCATGTTTTTTTGCATTCGGCTTCTCAACTTGCAGTGAGACACCAAAAAAAAAGTTGGTAATATACGGTATCACATAACATGTTTTGAACATTTATTTACAATACCTGTGGTGGTTGATTTTCTTTACTTTGTTGACTTGATGGTGCACTCTTCTTGCTGCGCTTGGTCTCACTTGTTTTAGATGGTTGAATTTTGACATTCTTATCATGAAATTTCTCGGTCCAACTTTTTCTCCTTTTTCCTGCCTTTTTAGAATCTTTTTTCTTCAAAGTAGCCTTGCTAGAAACATAGTCTTCTACACCACTTGGCTGAACTTGTTCATTCAGATCAGGAACAATGGAAGGAACTTGATTGCTTTGCTCTGCTTTCATGCTTGACAATTTCTTGTTAACCTCAACAATAATATTATCCAACCCATTATCGACCAATGAGGATACTTCTACAAAGTTATATGCTTGACAAGCAATGTTAAAAAATTTCCTACATAAAGCTTTATATCTACGAGTAGCTTCCAACCGAGGGTCCTCAAGAACAGTCCTCCCACATCTATCTTGCACGACTCCACTCCTAGCTTCTCTTGTCCATCATTTCAAAATATATTTCTCGGCAATCAATTTAATGTTCATGACATCAAGGACCTTCAAAGCATGAGCACATAATATCCCCAATCTCTCAAACATTCTACAGCTACATGAAACTGTTTTAGGCGAAGCATCACCAAAAACCAAGTATTCCATATCAATAGAGTTATCATTATCTAGGTTGAAGATGGCAATTATATATTCATTGTGAAGTTGACCTTCTACAATATCCTTAACATAAGCTGCAGTAGACAATTCATGCTCATCTTGAAAGCTTGCAAAAATTTAAGGAGTGTATAGTTTACCAACTTGATTAAGTAAAGGAATTCTCCTCATCTTGATCCTTGGCAGATTTTCCTTCAAATCAAACTCATGATTTATCTCGTTTTGACGCTTTAGATCAAGTGCTCTCTCAAATTGTTTGAAAAAGCGCATAACATCCATGTTGCATTTTAGATAATCTTTTAAATCAGAATTGAAGCTTTCGCTTAATTGAGTGCTCCGCATCCCTAAGGAAAATACATTTCTCATATAACACTCCGCCAACTGTTTTTTGAAGGGATAAATGAAGTCTAACCAAGTAACCTTTTTCACTTTCCCACGTAATGCATTGAAAGCTTTTTTAAATTCTGCCTCTTCTTCAATGTTATACTATAGGCGTAGATTTTTAATTCCTTTAATGCCAACACGCAGTGTGAGCGCGTTTATTTGACTATCCCATTGTTAAGGTTTTATTAAAAAATAAGTTTTGAAAGAAGTCGCCAACAATTCTTTAGAGGAAGAATCATAAACCTAGCTAATTGGATATTGAAACGGATCCGGAAGGGGCATCTTAGGGACTTGTCCAATGTAGATTTCCCTATCATGACTCCATAGATGGTCAGGAACCAAAAAAGTGAGTTCGAGAGTGAGGGTACAATAGAGTCAGGAACTATATTGTCCATTGCTGGCCTTTACTAAATAACGATTCACAACAAATCTTATGCAAAAGAACAATCAAACAATATTATAAAGCACCCCAAAATAATTAATCTAGATCGGTTCAGGAAACACATCAAAAGACTAATTATTTAGTGATCAGTTATTATACAATCATTTTACAAGGTTCCTAACAGGTTGTCTAAATTATCTGAATTAATGAGAACAATTCTTTAGGTTTATTTAGCATAATAACATGTGGGTGATAAAAAGGCATGCAGGACAATCATAATATTATGAAAATTTTATACAGAAAATAGAAGAAAAGAGGTTTGAATTTACAAAGAGAAGCGATTATTAATTAGGAATCTACATCATGACAATAAAACGTTAGTAACTTCAATAAAATAAATATAATTATTCAAAGGCCCTAAGGATTATACCTATGCGGTTTAGATCGAAGAGCGTAGTGACCTTCAAGCGAAGCAATCTTGGAACTTGGAATATAATAGGATCAGGAACAATAATTGATTTGGAAAATTAAAAGTGTTTGAGTGTTTTGTATTCGAAGTATATTTCGGAGCATTCGAGAGTATTTGTGTGCGTAAAAATAATAATTCGAAGTCGTCTTTGATTCGGGAAATCTGCCTGTATTTATAGGCAAATTAAAACGTGTGCTTCACGCAAGCCCTGCGCCAGGCGCAGTCCTACGTGGTAGGCGCGACGACACGCGTCAGGTGCAGATTGGCCTGCCTGACGTGGTCCGTCCAGTTAAATCGTTGCACATGGAAACGCGTTTTCAAAAAGATAAAATTTTATCTTGCGTCTCACACAGGACTTGCGCCAGGCGCAGGACTCTGTGTGAGTCATAAGTCCACGTGTCAGGCGCTTATTGGCGCGCCTGACGCGATCTGGCCAATGAGTTGGACGCACGTGGCGCGCTGAGCGCAGCTGTCGCGTCCGCGCATATTCCAGAATATTCGCTTTTTATTCTACGGGTGCTTTCATGATGCCATTTTTATCCTTAAAAATCCGGAGATCGAATTTTCCGGGTTAAAAATCTGATTTATGGGTAAAAGATAATAATAAAAGCTTTTAAGAAAATATTTATTAAAACAATAAATATTAAGAAAATATTTATTAAAACAATAAATATTAAGAAAATATTTATTAAAACAATAAATATTAAGAAAATATTTATTAAAATAATAAATATTAAGAAAATATTTATTAAAACAATAAATATTAAGTTGGGCTTTTAAAATGGACTTAAAAACAATTTCACGGGTTGAACTTACAATTAATCATCATGGCTTTTATAATATTATTTCAAAACCCATATTGCCTTGCTATTCGGACTGCTCCTCCATTGGGCCATGCCAACTAAGACCGCTGTATATTTCATCAATGGACCCTTAGATGGGGAGACACGATTATGTGTCTACATATACATACATGCTTTGAATTCTTGAAAAACATCAGCTCCATTACTTAACAAGTGCTTTGTTGCATTTTCCTTGATGTGCCAAGTACATAGTCCATGCCACACAACCGACATCACCTCTGCAATAGCAATTCCCATAGCAATGTCTTGATCTGTAAATAGAATCTTTGGATGCTTATTGTCATGGGTTGCTAGATTGGTTCCAAAAAGCCATTTAAAAGATTCAAGTGTTTCATCATATAATAGAGCAGCTCCAAAAACAACTGTCTCCTTGAAATGGTTAAAACCGAAAAAAACACCAAGTGGCCTATTTTCTTTATTTGTGCCGAATGTAATATCAAAGGCAACTACGTCTCCAAATGAAGCATAGTCAATTATCATTTTTGCATCTGCCCAAAATATGTTTGTTATTTTTTCTTCACAATCCAACTGAACAGACTATTGGAAAGAAGGATTCTCCATTGTTTGCAAGTGAAAGTACCTTAACAAACTTCCAGCTTCCCCATACATCATATCTCTTTGGCGTTTACTCCTTAGATAATTTTTGTGATCTCCACGGGTGTAGCTAAGATTGGATGATCCACCCACATGCGCACCAATGAACTCATGTGTTGATCTAGGTTGAATACCAAAATCATCAGCAAGTTCAATTTCAATGGCTTGTACTTCAGTTTTTTTCCTTTGTGACGACAGTAAGTGACAAGTTTCTTGCGAATGGAGTACATGATTATGTTCAAATACAAAGTTATGAACTCGATATTTTCCAGCGGCCTTATCTAAAGAGATACCAAGACGAACCTTGCAACCTGTTCTTCTTTATGCTCTAGGATTTTTTGTCAAGTGATCTCACTTGTCAAGACAACGGTAACCCTCTTTTGCACATAAAAATCTTCTAGATGTCACAAGTCCATCCTTCTTACTCTTGTTTTCCTCATGCTTATGAACATTAAAACCTATCTTCCCCCCATAATTTAACTAAAAAATCCAAGCATCATCCACCGAATCAAATTTCATGCCGATATGAGGGATCCAATTTTCCAGCACATCTATATGACCATTTAATTCATTGTTTGCAGACAAGTCTTCCATTAAAACTGAGACACATGAATCACAAGGGATCATTTCAATTATCAATGACAATAATACTAATTATTACGTGAATATAAATAATTTTTTTAATGATAATAACCATAATCAGATGATTGTAGTGATAATATTTTTGTAGCATATTGCTGGATTACTAACTTATGCCAGAATTAACTCATTTAATGATAACTTTAGAAGAAAAAACAAGCCACATAAAATAAATAACCTGCAATATATATCTTGCGTAAATGCACGTCTAAGATGGAAGAGGAATTCCTTCCATTAAGTCACTAACCCTCTCTCTCTTAGGATAAGCTTTTCCACCAAACTATCATTCCTTTGATTTACATGATCATTAACTAGGAGTTCTCATTCACAGTTTGTTATATTTATATTTAATTGATACAACAAGATCATCCAATAATAAAAACTAAAACATAAAACTCCAATCACTTCTTTAAAATGGTTAGTTGTCTATATAATGCTCATTAAAGCATTATATTGAATTACATAGGAACAAGAAATTTGCATCCACAACATAATTAGCATTGACACAACCATTTACAAAAAAATATAACTAAATACAAAATAAAAATAAATGAAGTTTCATTGAACTTACATTACTCCAAAATATATGGATATATACCACTCAAATCATATAATAAATCTCCTTCAATATAGTTATTAGTCTTCTGATGAGGAATTTTTTTAAAAAGAATTTGTGATTGATACAGTAGATTGGTAGAAGAGCTTTTGCTTGTGATTGTAATATGGCGGCAATTAAGCGTAAGTAGGGCACACTTTTTTTTTCCTTTATTAAAAATTATCTTTTTTTTTTTCATTTTCATAAAAAATTTCCAAATCTGCAAAGGTACAGTTTGGCGCCAAACTAGAAATTAGATGACCAGTTGAAACCACAATCAAAATTTTCTTCAAATAAAAATTATATTGTTATCAACAAAATCTTCTCTTTTTATTTAAATAAAAAATTATCTTGTTTTGAAAGCCTAATAACCATAGATTTAAACAGAGGGTTGAGATTACACTAGTTCTACCTCTAGAGTTCTCCTAGAACTCTAGAGGATCCGGCTCTTGCAAAATATAGTGCTTGTTTTCCAATTTGAGTATTCCAAAATATAGTGTCTATCTGAAATATTTCTATTTTTATTATTTACTTTAATTTATTGGAATCCTATTGGTTGTTTTTGTTTATTAAAGTTCATTTTATTGGTTCAAATATTAAATTTACAACAAGTTCCAGTTAATGTTGTTTGGTATTTATGTTTAAAAATCATTAACTACACAATACAAGTATTAAATACAAATTATATGATATGCTCCACGTAAAAAATGCGAAAAAAGTATTAAATTGTGGGAAGGATTGAGTAATAAAACATTGATTCCGAAGCTATCTAATAATACATTTTTAGAAAAGTTGGAGATTTAATATTTTATTGAATACCAGAAAACACTTTCTTTGGAGGGACTATTATTAATTTCATTTGATCTCTCATTAATTTGCGTTTAATAATAAATAAAATAATTCAAAAAACAAGAACTTAAAGCAAATAGAGGATTTGCACTTCTATTTTATGTTTTACTGTTATTTCACAATATACCTCAGAATAATTAAACCATTCACTATATACCATTAATGTTTCAGATATCCACCATATACCCATGAGTTTCCGGAAAACGTTCACCATTTTTGCTTTTTCTAATAAACATTAAGTCGTTGTTTGCTATTATTTATGACTTTGGCATTAACCCCTCTCTCCCCCTAACCCCCTAACCTAATGCCCTAATTAACCTAAACCCCTAACCCTAACCACCACCACCTCCCCCTCCCCCACCCACACCACCTGCCTCCCCCACCCTTAAACCCCGCAAGTAATCCCACCCCTGCAACCACCCCTTATCTCACCTGTGAAACCTCCTCCTCCACCCCTTTTGACCACCTCCCACACCCCCATTTCCGCAGCAACTCCCACCCCCACGACCGCAGCCCCCCCACCCCCCGCAGATCCCTGCACCCCTTCCGTCCCCCCTCTCCTCTCCCTCGCGATATCAATTTGTGATATCAATAACCGAAACTGCGAATGCCGACGACCCAATAATTTTCAATATCCAAGGCGGTCATCCGGTCACGATGAATCGACACCATCTTCATCTTCTTCTTTTTAATTTTGGCGGATCTTCAGCACTGGTGAATTTCGACGAAAGAGATGAGAGGGGGGGAGGGGCGAGGGAGGGAGGAGAGGAGAGGAGAGGAGGGAAGGGGCCGGGGGGGTGAGAGAGGAGGGTGGGGGCCGTTTATCGAGATTGGGCTGCAGGGAAGGGGGTGGGGGAGGTGGTAGTGGTTAGGGGCCAGGTGATGGTGGTTAGGTTAGTTACGGCACTGGGTTAGGAGGGTTAGGTTAATTAGGGCATTAGGGTTAGGAGGTTAGAGAGTTAGGTTAATTAGGGTAGTATGGTTAAGGGGTTAGGGTGGAGGGAGGGGTTAATGGCAAAGTCGTAAATAACAACAAACAACAGTTAACATCCGTTAGAAAAAGGGCAAATGGTGAGCGTTTTCGGAAACTCAGGGTTATACGGTGAATATCTTAAACATTGGTTATATGATGAATTTTTTAATTTATCAGGAGTTTATAGTGAAAACATGATGCTTGATGCGAATTATTTTTACCGCATGTAGAGAAATAGTTATAGCTACCTATAACCATGTATATAATGAGTAATCCTAAATCTTGAAAACAAAATTAAAAAGTGATATGAAAAGCTAGCTTAGATTCTTGATCATGGAGGTTTTTGGAAGTTCTATAAGATTTTTGGAAGAGTTTAAATTCTGAGAGGACTTTTTACACTTTCTTAGTTCTATTAGGATTTTATTTGATATTTTAGTAGTAGAAGTCTTGTAAGATTAGAAGTCTAATCACGGTAGAAGTCTAATCATGTTAGAATAGAAGTCTAACCTTATATTACTAGATGTGTAATAACGTTATAACTCTAAAGTTGCTAGAAGTTTAGTATAGTTAGAAGTTTTTTTATTACAAGTTTTTATTATTGCACCTAGAATAGATTTTCCTTGTTTTAAGCACATTAGGAGGCTTAATTCGATTAGATCAGAATTCTTACTTCTTTTACACGTTAATTAGAGTTTAGTTAGGTTAGACAAATGTGTTATTTAACTTGTAATTCGCTATGTAATAACGCGGTTTTTATATAAAAATCAGTGAGTTTTATGAATTAAGAACATTGAATTGTTTGGATGAGCTTTGCTATCATTATTTAGTTACTGAAAACCACACAACATTGACTTGTGTGTTTTCTTCAGAAAACCATGACTTTTAAGATACTTGTTGTAATAGTCCAAATTTAAAGGAGCTTCAATTACAAGTAGAGGTGGCGAATGGGTTATATGGGCTCATTTGGGTTCGAGTTTGTCTCGGGTCCATGAAATTTCTAGTTGGGTACGAGTTTGATTACTCGGGTCAACATCGGGTCGGGTTAAAACCAGATAGTTTGATTCGGGTCGGGACAATTCAGGTAAGGGCGACTTTCTTTCTGTAACTGATAAATAAAACACATATTAACCAGTATAAACTAAGTCAAGTAAAAAGGATAGTTCCAGTTTCTTAAAAAAATACTAGTTTAAGTTCTTTTACCTACATTAATATTTTGGATTAAAGGTGTCACACAGTCATGTGATATTTAGACTATGCTATGAATTATAAACTTTTATGTTTCTTTATTTATTTCTACTTCCTCCGTTTCTTTTTACATGTTACACTTTCACTTTTCACGCATGCCAATGCAAAACTTTGAGAACATATATCTCTAATTTTGTATTTGTAAAAATTATAAAAAATACATATTAAAAAAATACATATTAAGACGAATCTAACAAGATCCCACATGACTATATTTTTATTCACGTATAAATCACATTTAATGGTCAAAGACAAATTTGTGAATAGTGTAAAATGTCAAAGTGTAACATATAAAAAGAAATGAAAGAAGTATTTGGTTGTTGAGTTTAATTGCCAAGAAAGTTTAAGTTCATTTTTATAATGTTCTCGAAAAATATTCCATTATTTTTTTCGAGTTGTGTTTGATTCATATTTTTTGGGTCACTTCGGGTCGGGCAGGTTTGGTTTCGGGTTGTTTACAGGGACGGGTCATATTCGGGTCTAGGTTCTTTCGAGTTTCGGATCTATTTCGGTTTGTTGTTTCGGTGAAAAAGGGGACTCGGGTCAAGTAATTTCGAATCAGATATCGGGTAGCGTTCCATTTTGCCACCTCTAGTTGTTCCTTCGTCTTTCATTTGAAAAGAACTCAAAATATAATTTGGGTTATCTTATCAAAGGTATAATATGGGTTGTGTTATTTCTTTCCTTTCATCAACTCAAATCAGCTTTAGCAAGACTTACGTTTGATCTTTAATACTTGTTGAATTGTGTTATATAGTTTGATTAAATTTCCTAGGATTCGGTTTTCAAGTTTTGATATATCGGCTAGTAAATCAGTTTTGTAGTCAATGTACTTTCAAACAAAATATTTTAATGAGTGGATTTAGATGTTGTCAAACTTGTGAAAACAAGCATAGAAAAATGGACAACTGATTTTGTGCCATCATTACTCTCTTTACTTTCTTCTTCAGTTCAGGCCCGGCTGACTAACGGCCTAACCAGTTCTTTAGAACAGGGCCCCTCACTCGAGGGGGCCCAATATGTCAAAACTCAGCATTGTCAATTTGTCATCCGTTTTTGTTTGGTCTTCTTTTGCTTATATTTTGTTGCTTCATCAATTCATTGGCTTTTAAGTCCTAAATTATTCTTATTCGCACATATATTTTTCCCTTTTCGCTCTTAAACTTTTTAAAGGGCCTACCTTAAATAATTAGAACAGGGCCTCCAAATTGTCTGAGACGGCCCTGTTTCAGTTCAGGCCTAGAACTAATTATTCATTGAGAGAAATCTCTGAGTATTACAAATGAAGGAGAATTGTATGTATGAATGAAAAGAGAAAAGACTAAACTAGCTTTTATATTTAAGTCAGCTAGATTATATGTGAATACTTTTGAAAGTATGTTAAATAAATTTTGAATAAGCTATCACTAGGGGAAAAAAAAGGAAGGGCTGCGCTGGAAGGGTTGCGTTTTTTGGAAAACGCAGCCCTTCGAGTATAAAGGGCTGCCATTTTCAAGGAAACCGCATCCCTTTCAGTGAAGGGTTGTGGTTAACCAGAAAACGCAGCCCTTCGTACTGTATGAAGGGCTGCGGTTTTCAAGATAACCGCAGCCCTATTAGTGAAGGGTTGCGGTTAGCCTAAAAACCGCAGCCCTTCTTACACGAAGGGCTACGTTTTCTGGACTAACCGCAGCCCTTCACATCCCATCCCACAGTTCAAGTTTTGCGCACACATACACACAATAGCTAGACATCTTTCCCAAATGTGCCTCCCTTAGACGCATTTGACGAGCGAAAAACCCCTCCCTCCCTTTCACTCACTCGCACATTAACCCTAACGCCCCATCACCGGAGCCCTGACGCCGGAGCACCGACCCATCGCCGGAGCACCCACATTGACGCACCATCGCTGGAACCATCGCCTGAGCAACGACCCATAGCCAGACCACCAATTTTGCTTCATTTTTTGCTCCATTCACCACCAACTCAGTGCGCACCACCACCACGCAGCTGCACCACCTTGCGCACCACCCTCCACACGCAGCAGTGACCTCCACCACCACCACTTCCCTTCTCTTTCTTCTCTTCACTTCTCTTCTATTCTCTTCTCTTCTCCACCATTTGAGTGGGTTTAGGGTGTGGAGCTCCTCCACCACTACGTAGCGCCACCACCCACAAGCGGCAGCAACGACTACCACCACCACTGCCCTACTCTTTCTTCATTGCTCTTGGGTTTAGCCAATTTTTTGCTTAGTTAAGTATGAATTAATCTTGTTTTTAAGTTAGTTTTGTTTTTCTTAATTGAATTAAATGATTAATGTGCAATGTGGGTTTTTTTAATTGTAGGAAGAAGAGGCTTAGGAAGGAAAATATAGTTCCAACTATCTCTTCTCTCTTCATTGCTTATCATTGGTTTTAAGAGGTAACTAGTTTAATTTCGTTGTCTTTTTTGTTTGATTAGTTGATGAGACAAAGTTGTCATGTGATTCAATTTGATTAAGTTATGATAATATATATATATATATATATATATATATATATATATATATATATATATATATATATATATATGTATTTCTTATAATGTATGTATATTTCTTGATATGAGATTGTATGAAAACGCAAAGTAATTTAGCTATGAGATCTACAAGTTGTTTGAATCATCATCATATGCCTAGATTCCCGTTCAAGACTTACTCATTAGGAGTAAGTCTTGAATAGTCCCCGGTTTGGGACTGTTCTTGGACGTTTGATCTCACTTAGGTGGTGAATGTGTGTGTTCTTTTCAATTTTGAGGAAATTCTTGGCTTATCATTTCTCTACATTGTTCTCTGGGTACATATGTAGATAAGCAATTATCTACATTGTGTACTTGGAGAACTGTAGGGAAATGCTGCCGGATTTTCCTTAGAATTGAAAAGTTGGCATATATTCACTAGTGAGATTAGATGTCCAAGGATGGGTTAGGTTGGAGTGATAAGGACCTTCGGCTGCATGCATACATTTGAACATGTCACTATCTTAGCTTGCTTTATACGTGTGTGATTTGAATATGTGAGTGTATGTACTTAAATAATGATTGATGCATTATAATTATTGGTTGTGTTTAATTATTAGAGGTCTTCTTGAATGAGATGGATCGTACTTGGATGTATGGTAGTCGTGAATCGATTGAGTTTGTGAATGGGGTCTCGGAATTCTGTACATCTGCATAACAATATCCAGCAGCCTCTGTAGAAGTCGACTTTTATTGTCCTTGTGTCGATTGTAGAAATGTGAGCAAGGTTAGTAGTATACATTTGCTTAGGGAGCATGTCTTTCGCCGTGGGTTTAGGCCTCAATACCACGTATGGGTTTGGCATGGTGAGCAGGGGAAGTACATAGGAAGCTCTAGAGTAATGAACGATGTATGTGAAGAAAAGAAGGATGATGAGTTCGGGGATGAGAATTGGGATGATGAGTTTGCAGATGATGATAAGGATCGGGTAGACGAGATGATACACGAGGTTGAAGATCAGTCATCTAAACGACCTCGTATTTTTGAGTCTATGTCTGAGGCTGCTGAAAAGCCATTGTATCCAGGTTGTTCAAAGTACACCAAACTTTCCGCCGTGATAACACTGTTCAACATTAAGTCGAAACCTGGTTGGACGGACTCTAGTTTCACTTCGTTGTTGGATGTTTTAGCTGATATGCTACTTGATGGAAATGAACTGCCGAAGTCGTACTATTATGTGAAGAAACTGATGTGTCCTTTCGGGTTAGAGTACAAGCAGATACATGCTTGTCCTAACGATTGTGTGCTTTATCGTAATGAGTATGAGCATTTACATGAGTGTCCACGTTGTGGATTGTCGAGGTACAAGCATGAAGGAGATGGAGGTAGTGAAGGACAACCACCTAAGGTGTTGTGGTATCTACCCATAATACCTAGATTTAAGCGCATGTTCTCAATTAAAGGAGATGCGAAGAATTTGAGGTGGCATGCAGATTGTAGGAAGAAAGACGGTCTGCTCAAGTATCCGACTGATTCGCCTGAGTGGAAAAGTATCAACAGGGTGCATAAAAAGGCATTTGGTAATGAAGATAGGAATCTGAGGCTTGGATTGTGTACGGATGGCATGAACCCTTTTGGCAACCTTAGTTCACAACATAGTACATGGCCAATAGTTTTAGTGGTTTATAACTTACCTCCTTGGTTGTGCATGAAACGCAAGTACATGATGTTGTCACTTCTTATATCGGGGCCCAAACAACCTGGAAATGACATAGATGTATGCCTCCAACCGCTTGTTGAAGATTTACAGAAGATGTGGAACGAAGAAGTGTTAGTATTTGATGCGTATGCTAATGAGATGTTCACTCTGCGTGCCATGCTTTTTTGTACTATGAACGATTCACTAGAGGAAAAAAGCCCAAGGGCTGCGGTCAAAAGGGGCCCAAGGGCTGCGTTTTTTGACCGCAGCCATTGGACTAGCAGCAGGGATGCAAGTGGGGCGGGTCAAGTAGGAGACCCGCCCCATCCTCGCCCCAATGGGGCGGGGATGGATCCTAGTTTGGTGGGTAGTGGGGCGGGGATGGGGATGAAAGTTATACCCACCATGGGTGATGGGGCGGGGGTGGATTTTAAGTTGTACCCGCCCCATCCCCGCCCCGCTCCACCCCATCCCCTCCCCGCTCCGCCCCATCCCCAGTCACCCTACATCTTACCCCACTTAAAATATTAAATTTTCAACAAATTACAAGTCTATAAGACTCTTTAATAGTTTTTGTAGTTGTATATATTATTTGTTATTAGTATTTGAAATTATATATGGTATATGAGTATTATTTAGTGAGTTTCAAATGAGGATTAAGTGGATTGTGGGGCGGGGAAGGTGCGGATTTGGTGGGGATGGATACCCAAGTGGGTGATGGGGCGGGGATGGTTTTAATTGTGTACATGGCGAGACGGGGATGGGGATGAGTTCCGGACCCACCGCGGGGATGGGGTTGGGGAAGAAAAAGTGAGGTGGGGATGGGGATGAGAATGCAAAAATCCGCCCGCCCCGCCCCGCCCCGCCCCGCCCCGCCCCAGTTGCATCCCTAACTAGCAGCCCTTGGCATTTAACCAACCAAGGGTTGCGGTTTTGGCCCTTAACCGCAGCCCTTAACGCGTTAAGAACCGCAGCCCTTGTGACCCAAAAAAAATAAAAAATAAATTTTTTTTTTCTTTTTTTTTCCTAAATTTTCCCAAACAGTTATATATATATATATATATATATATATATATATATATATATATATATATATATATATATATATATTAGTATCATAAATTATGTTTTTTTACACAAATATAGAGAGAACAATAACTGAATTACATTAGTTTGAGGTTGCCCTCGAGTGTTCAAATTGCAATATATGAGCAGGATCACAAACACAAACTAGCATTACAACAACTCCAAGACTAGCATTCGGATCCCTCGAAAGCAACTTCTCTGGAGATAATAGAACCTAGTAAATAAAACCAAAATCGCTATAATTTGGAGGTGAACCTGGGGGTGTAGCGGGGGTCTGCTTTGCGGTTGGGGGGGGGCTGGGGGTGTAGCACGGGCGGGGTGAGGGTGTAGCAAGGGGGCAGCGAGGGGAGGAGCGGGGGTGTTCGTTGGGTAGTGGTGGGGGGCGGGGGTGTAGCGGGGGGCGAGGGTAGCGGGGGTGCCGGGTCCGGTGGGGGTGCCGCTCGGTAGTGGGGGTGGGGGTGTAGCAGGGGCAAGGGGTGTAGGGGGCAGGGTGCGGGGCGCGGGGGGCGGGCTCGGGTGGGGGTGCCTGGGCGGTGGGGGTGGGGGTGCTGGCTGGGCGGTGGGGGTGGGGGTGTAGCGAGGGGGCGGGGGTGCCGGGCAGCGGGGGGTGTCGGGCTGGGGTGGGGGTGTAGCAAGGGGAGCAGGGCTTAAAACGATGACTAAATGCTAGAACTTTGGCTTAAAACGAATAGCGTGAGTGTTGTAGCATGAAACTTTTGATACACAAAAAGTACACAGAAAAAGAATAGACTAAAGGTCATGATGTCAATTTGTCAATATCAGATAATAATTGTAATACTTTGGTATTCAACAAGTAAAGTGTAGCTAAAACAACAAATTCATTTCAATGTATGTCTAATAGAACTTATAAAAATTCAACCTATAAAGTAATAGGCAAAAGAAGAAAAAAATAATGACGATTACTGAAGAATGATGGAGAAATGTAATGTGTAAACAAAAATATATCAATATGCAGCTAATCTTTTTAAAGTCTAAAAAACAACCACTTAATCATGGATCAAACAATTAAAGCCCTAAAACAATCACTTAGATGCATATTAGGCCAAGAAATCCCACAAATATCAATAACTAACTAAATTCACCAACTTTAAGCATGAGGCAAGCAATAACGGCCAAAAATAATTGAACAAAATTAGCACCATGATCCCAAAAGGGGCTACAATGCCCATACTAATTCCTCGAACAATCATCTTCAACTAAGGGGGAAAAGGAGATAAATAAGATTCATCCTCGATTAATCAACTTCGGATAATAGGGTTCTAATTTCTAAAACATCACTCAATAAAAAGCAAAAAAAAAAAAGAGTGAGAATAAGACATACCTTTTCTCATACTCCAAATATACATTACAAGTTAATATGTAACGCCGAACAACGCCTACATCGTAACCAACCCCAATATTCAATCACTACAGAAAGCACACGGTCAATTTTCAGTTTTCGAATCCGAAATTTCATGTTTACATTATAAGTCATATACTATTTAACTTCATCATAGATATACACACTAAGTCATATACTAGTTAACTTAATCATAGATATACACACTAATTAATTTTCACCAATAAACAGAGAAAAAAAACAAATAGTGAAGTCATAAAGATCTACATTGCAACTTTCAGCTTAAAAAATGAGATAACACAGCAACCCTCATCAGCCACAAACCACATTTGCAAAAACCCAATTCATCTTCAACAGTTCGCAGCAAACATATAATACAGTAAGCAGCTCGTAATAACAAAAATTTGCATCAAACATGCTTTGTATTAACCTCCTATATTGCGACTAAAACAAATTCAAAAAAGTGGTACAAACCAGCCAGATGGGAAAGCAATATTAACAAATCTAGCAATGGCTTATACTCTCTACAAGCAAGTACATGTGTTTTAAGAGCAATAAGACTTCGATAAATTTCATGACATTAGTTTAGCAAGAATGCTAGTTGAAGAAAAGTGTCAAGAAACTACCAAGAGAAAGAAGTAAAGATATCATTGATCGAATAACAGTTGTGAAATAAACCAAAAAAGATGCTACAGCAGCAGAATACCTTCATCAAAATAATCAGAAACTCCTGATATCTTACAATGCACAACCTATAAAGAGTTTATCAACAAATATAAGATGAAAGAATTCATTTCCTATCACATCACGTTGACAAATGATATTGCCTGGTATTGTGTTTTAACTTCAGAGAAGGAACTAATCCAGGATGAATAGATGAGGAACTTACAATAAACTGATCCAATAAGAAAATATGGTCAGCCTAGCGAAACATAATCTGCATCCATACTGATGACGTACTCTGTACAAGTGGTTCTCCTGATCCGCTTCACAGAAAGAAGAAACTTCCCATTCTCAACCAATAAAGCTGCAAAACTGAGCAGAAGGAAAGAACTAAATGAGAATCACAATGAATCAAAGCTATACTGTTCTTTATATACACACGACAAAATGCATCATCTTCAAAGAAAAAATTAAGGTAGCTAAACAATACGGTAAGACTTATTACAATTGCAGATCTCCTGAATACACTAGCTTGACAACATACGAAGACATCAAATTTACACATAATATTTCAAAGGGTTCCAAAATCTGAGCTGAGGTGAACTAGGAGTTACACAGTAACCAAACAAATACCAAAAGCAAGAGCATGTTGCAGAAAGCAGCATCAAACCGCAATAGATGAATTAACCAAGGAGTCAGAGTGTCAGACAAGTCTCTATACCTATAGTAGAACATTACAAGCCATGGAGTCTTAATATTACAAGACAAGTGATAGACATGGATAATAGAATTTGGTAATTGAGCAAGAAAAACACCAAAATTATTGAAGTCTCAAGATACTCAAGCTCAAGTTCTTCCTGCCACCTCAGCAACCAGAGCTTATTAAGTTATACAAATTTGTTACAAATCAGTTAGTTAGTTAACTAACTTCCTCTAGAAGTCTCTATTGTAATTCTTACATTCCTTCCTTTCTAGCTCTTGTATATATATATCAATCATGTTGTAATTCTATGAGGTTAATCATAATAAACATTTCATTTCCTCTCTTCTACATTTGAACTCTCCCTAAAATGATTCTACATTTATGAAATTATAGAAAATAAGTAGCAGTTTATCTCTAAATTAAAAGAAAAGGAAGAAGAAATTACCAAGTCACCCTCAATCATGTAGGTGGAAACTTTATCTCTAAAATGATCATGTCGGAATTCTAGCGAGTGGCGGTGTGCACTGATGTTGCTAGGTAGCAGGGTGGTGGCGCGGTGCTGGTCTAATGGTACGGCAACAATTGCTGCAGCACAAAGCAGAGGAGATGTAGAGCAGGGAGAGGAGGGCAACAATATAAAAGAAACAGTGTAACAGCCAATTTTGCAACCACATCCTGCCTAGGCTTAAACATAATACCCGGTTCTTCCTTCTTAACCTCAGCTTCCCCATTAACCTCCTGCTTTGATTTTAAGACAACACCACAATCCTCATTTTTCACCTCAGTCCTAATCTCGGCCTCGGGGGCATCGACACAGACTCACACTTCGTTACGAGTAGATAATTATCAACAATTCAGATTTTGAATCAATAACCAATCTAAACAATCACATAAGAGGTCAAGTTATGCAAATGAGATAAATGTTTTACTTCTCTCGTTTGTTCGGGATGTCGTTGAGTGTGTAATTGAGTATGCGAATAAGACCCAAATTCTGAAAAACTTGATTGCAAAATACCCTTTAGCTTCTGTTTTCCATCACTGGCAGTAAATCTATATATTTTTCAAGCAAAACAGCTAAATCAATCACCTTAAACCCTAAAAATTTACAATGTGAAAACATCAACTAAAACCCTAATTACAGACTGTAAACAAATCATTTCATTCAAGTTATCAAAGTCCAAATCGATCAAGTAGAATAAAGATGAAACAAGAAAAAAAACTTAGATTTCATAATTATGACAACCTTAAAACCCTAATTTTGTCAGCTCTCAATAACAAGCAGAGAACTAAAATCAAATCAAATAAAAATTATAATCAAACATGAAACAATAAAAAGTGAATTAAACAAAAACACAACTCAAATAAGATGTATAATCAAACAAAAAAAACAACTGAAAATAAAAGAGAGAGACTAACATGAAACGATTGCCGACGGATTTCAAATCGCACTCAAAACTCGATAAAAATTGCTAAAAGTTAGATCTGAAGAAATGAAACAATAAAGGAGAATTTAGACAGCAATAAATTAGATTTCCCGGGAAAAAACCCACAAACGATATCAAGAAGAACAAAAAATTCCCCATTCTTACCTCCGTTTCCATTAATGCTCAAACAATCATCAAAATGACACAAAAATTTCGAAAAAGTAAAAAAAAAAAAGAAGTAAAATTACCCGAAGATTCGGCAGCGGAGGACGAAGAAGAAGACGAATAACCTTTGTAGAATGAGATGCCATCAGAACAAAAGCAGCTATGGAAACACGCGACGACAAGTGAGAGAGAAGCTCCGGCGAGCGAACGACAGCTCCGGCGAGGAGTGATGCGAAGAGAGAAAGAGAGAGAAGGGGAGGGGTTTGATGAGGTGAGAGGGAAAATCGGGGACTGGGAAGGGAGAGAGAAAAGTTAGGGTTTTGTTTTGGGATGTCTATACGTGTATGCGGCCTTGCGGGAGAATTTCGTCCAAGTGCTTGAACCCGGCCATTAGCCCAAAAATCCTAACTAGGCCCATTACGGGCTGCGGTTAGCCCAAAAGCCGCAGCCCTTTATGAAATGGCTGCGGTCAACCCAAAAACCGCAGCCCTTAATTTATAAAGGACTGCGGTTTTTGGGCTAACCGCAGCCCTTCATTATTAAGGGTTGCGTTTTGCAATAAACCGCAACCCTTGCACTGCAGCCCTTGCGTTTTTTTCCACTAGTGATTATCCAGCTTATGGGAACTTATCTGGGCATAAGACTAGAGGAAAACAACCCTGCCCGATTTGTGTAGATAACATGAAGTCTACACACCTTAAGGGCTGCAAACATGTCTATATGCGCACACGAAGGCTCCTCAGACGCGACCATCCCTATCGGTTTAAGAAGAAGGCATTCGATGGGACGGTTGAAGAAGAAGTTGCTCGTAGACCATTAACTGATACTGAAGTTTATAATAAGGTTAAGGGCATTGAAACAATCTTTGGTAAACCTGCTAGTGAGGTTGATCGACCTACAAAATTATGGAAAAAGGAGTCCATTTTTTGGAAACTCCCATATTGGAAAGTTCTAAAGGTCGAAGTTCGGACATTGTTTGGATGTCATGCACATAGAGAAGAATGTTTGTGAAGTTATTCTTGCGACACTTATGAATATTCCGGGCAAGATAAAAGATGTTAAGGCGTCATGATTTTACATGGAAAAACAGCCCTTCCCCTCCCCGCCCGCACCCCCCCACCGCACGTATCCCCCCCGCACACGCACCCCCTCCCCACACCCCCGCCCAGCCCCCTCCCCCCCCCCCCGCACAAACACCCCCCTCCCTCGCACAAAGCCCTCCCCACCCCCCGCCCAGCCCCTCCCCCGCACAAACAACCCCCTCCCCGCACAGAGCCCTCTCCCCGCACGCCCCTCCCCTATCCTTTCCGCACCCCACCCCACCGCACGGATCCCCCTACCGCACGATCTCCCCCACCGCACATACCCTCCCCCCTTAGTGCCAATGTCAATTTTTTTTATCTTGAGCTTTATGTATATTAATGCGTATATTTGTACAATTTTTGGGAACGAAAAGGTCATTTTAGGCCTTTTCGCGTCCATTTTGTACTTATCGAGTCATTTAACCCCAAATTATTTTTGAACATGATAATATGAGGTATAATGTAACTATTGTGTAGATTTTTAGGCTTGCATTTGTTGTTGGTTGAATTTCGGGAACGTAAATGTGATTTTAGGCCTATTTTCGCCTTTTCGCGTCCAATTCCTATTTCTCGAGTCATTTAACTCCATTTTCTTTTTAAAAATGATAATATGAGGTATAATATAACTATTGTTTAGATTTTTAGGCTTGCAATTGTTGTTGGATGAATTTTGGGAACGAAAAGGTAATTTTAGACCTATTTTTGCCTTTTCACGTCCATTTCATACTTACCGAGTCATTAAACCCCAAATTCTTTTTGAACATGATAATATGAGGTATAATGTAACTATTGTGTAGATTTTTAGGGTTGCATTTGTTGTTGGTTGAATTTCGGGAACGTAAATGTGATTTTAGGCCTTCTTTCGCCTTTTCGCGTCCAATTCCTTTTTCTCGAGTCATTTAACTCCATTTTCTTTTTGAACATGATAATATGAGGTATTATATAACTAGTGTGTAGAGTTTTAGGCTTGAATTTGTTTTTGATTGAATTTCAGGAAGGTATATGTCATTTTTAGAACTACTAACTACGGTAAATGATTGAATTCTTATATTATGTGTTTATTCCTTGGTTGTTTTGCAAGGTTTGTATGAATAACACACCAAGTTTGAGGGTCTTCACCATAGAGGAATTACACGAAGTTCGGGATAAGTTGGCGTCCTACCTTTGTGATGATTGCTTATGATACATTTTGGTGGATTTCGCGATATAATTAGCTAGATCTACTAATTGGTATCAATTCTATGTACACTTTTTACATTATTAAATATATATATTTAAATTTAATTATTACGTTGAGAAACTTGTCATATATTGTGCTTTATCGGTTTTTTTTTTTTTTCGTCGGGGGAGGTGTTGGGTGGGGGCGGCTACCACAGGTGGGGTCGGGCCGGGCTGGGGGGTGGGGTGGTGGCGGCCGGTGGGTGGAGGGGCCGGCAGCAGGGGGTTGGGGATGGCGAGAGGGTAGGCGGGGGTGGTCGGTAGCAGGGGGCTGGGGATGGCAGAGAGTGAGTCGGGGTGGGGGTGCGGGGAGTGCGGGGGGTGGGCGGGGTGGGGGTGGGCCGGGTGGGGGGTGGGGTGGGGAGAGGGTGGGGGTGTAGGGGAGTGCAAGGGGAGTGCAGGGGTGGGCATGCAGGGCTGGCAGGGGCTGGGGTGCTGGGCTAGCAGATTTTTTTTTTTTAAAAAAAATTTTCGAATCCGAAGGGCTGCGGTTTTAGGCCTAAACCGCAGCCCTTCACTTATACAAGGGCTGCGTTTATGGCCTAAAACCGCAGCCCTTCCAAATGGAAGGGCTGCGTTTTTGGCCTACAACCGCCGCCCTTCTTTTCTAGTGAAGGGTCTGCTACGGAAAGGGTTGTTGGCCAAAAACCGCCCTTAGGGTTGTTTTGACCGCAACCGTTCCTCATTTTTCCACTAGTGTATTACTTGCTTTTTGAGATGAATATGTAATACTTTATTTTGTAAAACCATAAACTTCTAAGTAACAATAGAATATATGTATATGTATAGTATTATCTAATTACATTGTTGAGTTTGTATTCCTTTGAGTAAAAGTATGAATTTTTTATATCTTTTAATATACATTAAACTTTATGACTTATTCATCGAAACTTCATACAAAATTAGGTCTTGAGACACCCCTTTGAGGTGTTATATTATTTTGAGTGTTTGTCAGAACCTTTATGTATGTTTCGGATTTGAGATAATTCTGAAGTTTAATACTCCCTCCGTTTCATTTTAATTGTTACACTTTGACATTTTACACTATTTACATGTTGCACTTTGACCCCCATTCGTGATTTATACATGAATAAAAACATAGTCATGTGGGATCTTGTTAGATTCGTCTTAGTATGTATTTTTTTAATATGTACTTTTTATAATTTTTACAAATACAAAACTAGAGATATATATCCTCAAAGTTTTGCATTGGCGTGCGTGAAAAGTGTAAGTGTAACCATTAAAAAGAAACAGAGGGAGTATAAGTTTGTAAGTATACTCTTAAATGTTTCTTCATTTACATATAATATTCAAAATGTTAAGTTCGCTATATTGACATTATATCTTTAAGGTACTAAGTTGAGTTGATATTCGAAAAAAAAAACTGCGCAAACATGTTTTAAGCCACCGAATAGAAACTCGTTTAGACAAAGGTGTACTAAATTTCTCTCGACTTTTTTCCCGGAACCTATCCTAGTGGGGGGTAGAGTTTATTGTTAGTGGGTTTGCCAGTTATGATGTTAAGAGATTGGGATGGTTTCGAATGTGAGATCATGTTTCACTATATAATATTTAGAAGTGTAATGAGATATCTTATTGAGATTTATCTATCTATATATACTAATAAACCTAGAAAAAAGTGTCATTCAATCATAGTCCATTGCCACGTTTCTTGTAATTAAAAAAATTTGCCAAGTGTCAGACAGAGTATGCATCAAAAGGCATGTGTCATGCCATTGCACGGCCATAAAATTCAGTCATGTATTTGCTTCACAATCTTGCCACTAATCGTTCCTAACTTATAGGAGAATATCTCCATAATTGATATTAGGAAATGATGATAAATCCATGCTTAAAATCATGGAAAGATTATATATGTAATTACAAATTGCTTAAATTACGTGATTTATAACCCATATATAGTGGCTAACTCCAAAGGTTATATATACTCACTCCATTCAAAAAAATGTTCCTATTTTCTTTTTCACGTTTGCTGACGCACGTTTTGTATCATTGATATCTTTAATTAAATATATGTAAAAAATTGTAAAAGTTTGATTTTTGTAAAGCTTTCTGAATATCTTGACAAGATCTTGGACAATAAGGACTTTATGTAGTATGAACCTTCTAGAGACAAAAACTCCATGGCTACGAGAGACAAGGACAAGAATAAAGTTTGAGCAAATCAATTTAGTAATGGATTTATCTCTATTATATAAGTGAAGGGGATACTCCCTCCTAAAAAAAGGGTTTCCTCTCTATATGTGATAGAGCTTCCCCACCTTGCCACTGCGGCGGCTGTCCTCCTTGGCTATGAGATCACGAAAATTTGTTCTAATTGACGTTTGAATAATGAAGAGATACAATTTTGGATATCGAGATGCTAAACCCATACTCGATGATGACAAACTTTCGCTACTTCTTATAGGGTAAATTTTGACCTATCAGAATTATAATATTGAGGCCTTCAAACGCATCATAACTAATAATGTAGGGCAGCCAGCAGATGGCGAGGAGCAACCCGGACCGACATTACTCTTATTCATTCTCCCTTTTGGGCACATATCAAAAATCTTCCTTATATTTATAGATCGCTTGAGATTATTCATGCTTCAATTGGGGACATGGGGGAAATCCCGGAATCGAAGAGGATGTTTTTGGATTTGGTAGATACCGCCGGGTTAGGGTTATCTTGGACTAGCTTTTTATGCACACTATGCGTGCGGCGACATTTTGGGAATAACTATTACTCAGTAGTAAAACAAACCAAAAAAACGAAAGTTCGTATCTACGTTCACCTCCATTTTGTGAATAAGAAAGATTGAATACTTACAAATAGTATTTAAAAACACATTAATAAATAAGTATAAGTAATGAAATTGAATTTCTAACTAATGTTTTTTGTCAAAACTCTAAACAACCCCATGAACCATGACAAAGAAAAGACATAAATAATGCAATCCTCTTTCTCTCGTCTTCAATTCTCGCCTACTCTCCCAATTCCCAAACCCATCTCTCAATTTCACGCAATTTTTTTTTTCCCTCTCTATTTAATTGAAACAATGCAGTCGTCACTTTTTCTCTCCTTTTGATCATCTTCCTCAATGTCCCCCCAAATCAAACCACACACTCGATTTCTCCTCATCCTTAGCTAAACCTCTCAATCTCAATCTCCGCTTCTGTGGAATTCGAAGAGAAGCATTGAGTTTCTCAGTGAGTTATCGCCGAGTTCACTCTCCCGAGACCTTTTATTATGATTTCGCCATCAATGGAGCCGGCTTTAATTTGGCGGTCGTGGCGATGCTCTTCATGCCGTCGATAAGGTATTTTTGAATATCAAGTTGTCAATTGAAATTCGATTATGGGCACAAATTTTTGATTTTAATATATGGGTTGAAGTATTTTTTCTCAAATTCTTTTTAATATCTCGGGCGCAAAAAAATTCGTGTTGAAGTATTTTGTCTCAATTTTTTTAAATATTTGTTTGAAGATATTTTTTGATGAAAATTGATTTTTTTGCGACCATTTCTGATGTAATTTTAATTTGAATTTCAACTATATCCGAATGAAATTTTAAATAAACTGTAATTTGAGTTTAATTTTTTTTTAAAAAAAATTCTCACACAACATATATTCGTAATATAAACTGTAATTTGAGTTTAAATTTACTCGAACATAATACATATTCTTAATATTTACTGAACATAGAACATTACACATACTTTTATTTTCAATAACAAATTGCGCACTGACAATTAACAGTAAAGTATCCGCAAATTTGAGAATGTCGTATTTGAAAATGCCGTGAAGCTCCAATCTATGAAGAGAACTGAATTTTTTTTTTTTGGTTTGAAGTTTGTGTTTGTAATTGAGTTTGTGTTATGGAAAAATTTATTTGAGTTTGAATTTGAGTTGTCTCGTAATGAGAATGTCGTGTATTTTTTTTTTTTGTTATTGTATGTGGCATTAATGTGTAGTAAATTCTTGATTATGAATCTTTTATTTTGATTGAATCTTTTTTTCGGTAAGTTTATGTGATTGAGCATTATATGAGTTGATTGGGTTTAATAGAGATTTGATTGATTTTTTTTTGGCAAGTTTATGATTGAAATTGGTTTTGATTAATTGCTAGAGGTTGTATTTGGAGATTTAGAATGTAATATGTATGTTGTCGAGGGGCAATTCAGTGAATTACTAAGGGGACACCATTGCTCCCCCCTTGGCTTATATAATAGAGATATACAAAACCTGTACGAAGGTATAGACGCATAAATGATAAGCATGGTTGGCATATTCAGATTGATTTTGCCTATGAGAGGCTTCCCTTTTTTGTTTTGCTGGACTAATAGGACATTCGGAGCTAGACTGTCACTCGGTAGCCGAAGAAGACAAGCATGAGGCTTTAGGGTGGAACATTAGCCTTAAAGCAACACCTAGGCAAGGGAGATCGAAGGAGATTGAAGAGGAGAAATAGATACGAGTTTTTAAGAAAATATTGTTTGTCACTGATGATCCATCGAAGGATCAAATAATTTTGGTTAATAATGACACAAAAGGATAGGGGGAAGGAGATTGTTGAGACTTTGGTGCATGAGACCCACTGTACGAAGACAATTGAAGAGCTGGTTCATGCAAACCTACAATTTATCAAACCTGGGAATCAATGGCTACTATATTAAATGCTTCCCCACCTTCTTTGGATCCCAACCAAAAGTAGGAGGTTTTGACTACTCTTTTTGTTTTCTCTTCATCCAACAAAGAAGAGAAAGTGAAAAATAGGACCTGGAAACACTTAGCTAGAGGAGGTATGGATGAAAAAGGTACAAAAATGTAGGTGGATGTGGACAATATGGACTTTGCAAACAAGCGCTCTTTTGAACATGAAAAGTATGGAGGTTGTGAATGTGGCTGGAGCTACGAACGCACAAAGCTAAGCCCCATGCATGCTACTACAACATTTGTCCGGCGGAGGTTGGTGTAACCCAACCCCGCTAAGAATTATGAGTACATTGTGTTGGAACTAACGGGGATGGGCAACCCTTGGCCGCTTTGACATCTCCCGGCGATGGAGTAATACTTAGGCCCCAGATATCACATAAATTTTTATCTGAAACAATGATAAATAAACATGATGCGAAGTCTTTGAAAGGTCGTTCGGGTTTTCATAATGCTTTTGGTGTGTGGCGAGTCAAGAAAGAGCATGAGGGTTGTGTGTTTATTAAAAAGAGAATGTGCGTTTCTCTTTGGTTTCTTTTTCACAGCATCATATATGTGGGCATATTGGTGCGGGTGAAAATAGCTTGCCTTTTGTGGGGCTCTATAGTTGGGCAAAGGAGGAGGACAAATATAAGACTTGGGATCTTATATGTTACCTTTGTGTTTCAGCTAACGTACCTATGCTCATAGGAGGTGACTTCAATGAAATCCTTAGTTATGAGGAGAAAGAAGGGGGTCCGAATCGAGTTCGTCGTGAAATGTTCACCTTTAGAGAAAACATTGGATGAGTTTGCCAATAGAGATTTGGGTTTTCAGGTGTTTGGTTTACTTCAGAACGTGGATTAACCCCTTCCACGAGAATTCGAGAACGGCTTTATAGATACTTGTGCACTTCAGAGTGGCTCCATTTTTTTTTTCAAGCTGTAGTGTTGAGTATCTACTGCGCTTGAAGAAAAGGAGGGGTTTTAGGTTCGCAACGTGCTGGCTTTTTTACGATGGGTGTGAGCAGGCCCGGCCCTGAGCAGGCCCGGCCCTGAGCAAGTCCAAAATGGGACTCAGCACAGGGCCTCCATTTTAATGGGGCCTCAAGTTAAAAAAAATTAAAGTAGAAGCCCAATATTCAAAAGCCCATCGCTGGAAATTAAAAGGAGTAGTGAGCAACGCACGCATACGGCATATTCATTACAATTCAGCAAGTATTGTACATCAACTTCTCTCTCCTCATTCTCTCTCTTTCCTGCTTTCCCTCCTCGATGTTCTCTGTTCTCAGAGACTCAGACTTACAAAGTCACAACTCACAAACTCCATTGATAACTGCTGGGTTTTAGTTCTTCGGCTTCTTCTCCTCTACTTTATCTCTTGTTACCCGAAATTAGAATCACTCAAATCTATCAAGTATCATCTATGAAGCTACGGGAAATCAGAATTCGCATCACTCGGATCTTCTTCTTCAACGGGAAAAAATCAATGGCTATAAATTTACAACTTTCATCTCCTCTCAATTCACATCTGAAATTCAGAAATTCAGGTAATCAAACTTTCTTAGTTTAATTTTTATTTTTTATTTTCATGATTTTTATTGTTTAGTTTTAATTTACCGATTTTTATCTCAATTAAATTGGCGAATTGGTGGTGGTTAGTTTAATTTACTGATTTTTATTGCTTAGTTTTATTTACTGATTTTTATTGTTTAGTTTTAATTTACCGATTTTATTTGATTTATGCATATTTTGGACCTTTTGGTGTTGGAGGACTGATTTTGAAGATTGAAACCACTTGCACAGAAAAATTGAGGTGGTTTCTTTCTTTGCAATTAATATTTATTGTGTTGTTTAGTGATTGTGTTAAATTTTATTTCAATTATGCCACGTCGATTTAGAAAATTTGATTCGGGCCATGAAAAACGTAAAAAGAAAATGAGAATTGAAGAGTTAAATTTATCCCTAAGAGGAGCTCTTGATAAGTACATTGTAAAAGAACCCCAAGTCTCTAATCCGAATGATGTTGGTAATAATGTTAATGAGAATGATGATCCTAATGGTGTTGGTAATAATGTTAATGAAAATGATGATCCTAGTGGTGTTGGTAATGTTAATGAGAATGATGATCCTAGTGGTGTTGAGAATGATTATAAATATTTTTGAGACCGTTGTACGTATCTTTGAATTTGAAAAATTTTATATAGGGGCCTCATATTTAACTTTCAAAGACAGGGCCTCCATATCCTTTGGGGCCGGGGCCGGGTGTGAGGATGTAGTTTGCAATGCGTGGGATGAGTCGGATGGTGATGGTATCACTACACGTCTCTCGCCGGGGAATAGTCTTAAAGCTTGGAGTGCCAAGCATTTTAATAAGTTGGGGAGCATATTAAAGAGGTGGGAAATGCCCATGCCACAGCCCAATAAGATGATGTTATAAATGACAGGTTGTCGAAGATGTATTGAACTTGAGAAAAAAATTAGATGAGCTGAATGAAAAACACGAAGCTTATTCGTATCCGCGCCGAGAGTAGCTAAGGTGAAAGATGGTGACAAGATACTCACGATTTTCATCATAAAAGCTCCGCAGAGAAATAAAAACTATGTGACAGGGCTTGTTCATGATAATCGTGTGTTGTGTACTAAAGATGAGGAAATAGAAAATGTTTTTGCTAATTATTTTAGTAATATTTTTACTTCTTCTAACCCTTCTGACTTGAATTTTCAGGATGCTCTAAAATGTATTGATCCTCTTGTATTAGATGACTGTAATGCAACCCTATTAAAACCATTCACCAAAGATGATATTAATGCAGCTCTGCAGCAGATGCATCCTTACAAGGCTCCCCGGGCGTTGTTGGGATGCATGATATCTTCTACCAACGATTTTGGCACGTAGTTGGTGATGATGTGGCCAATGTTGTTTGTAACATTCTTCATGAATTCCTCGTTTCCTGGTGAAGGAACCAATGATTGCTGCTAAGTTCCAAAGATATTGCCCCGTGTAATGTGCTCTACAAGTCGGCTTCAAAAGCTATTCTTATGCGCTTGAAAGATTTCCTTTATGATATTGTTATTGAAATTCAAAGTGCGTTTGTGCTAGGTCACCTCATTACTATTAACGCTCTTATTGATATGGAGATTTTTCACTCTATGAAACACAGGAATCGTAGCAGACGGGGGACAATTGCAATGAAGGTGGATATGAGCAAGGCATGTGATACAGTAGATGCTACTCACAATGGGTTTTGATGGTAGATTATGGATGAATTTAACTATGAATTGTGTGACTAATGTGTCTTATTCCTTCATTATTAATTGAGAGGTTTGTGGCTCAATTTCTCCAGCTAGAGGGCTCAGCAGGCGTGATCCTCTATCATTGTACTTATTTTTCTTGATTGCAAATGATTCTTCAAAGGTTATTCAGAGGAAAGTACAACATAAAGTATTTCATGGGGCAAGAGCTAGCCAAAGCAGTCTGAAAATATCTCGCCTCCTTTTTGTAGATGAAAGCTTACTGTTTACTAGACCTACACGACAAGAATGCACATAAATATTTGATATTCTCAACAATTATGAATTGGCATCCGGGCAGAAAAATAATTATGAAAGTCGAAAGTTTCATTAATAAAGGAGTAAGCTTACATCAAAAGGAAGCTATTATGGGAATTCTTAAATGTGCTAGGTTGAAAAGCATGAAAAATAGCATGGTATCCTTTCTATAGCGGGAGGATAAAAAAACTATTTTTGATGCTCTTCTAGATTGAATTTTGGAGAAACTCCATGGATGGAAGGAAATTTTTTTATCTAGAGTCGGGCCAGAAGTTATTGTGAAGGCAGTCTTACAAGCTATTCCTACTTATCTCACGGCAGTTTACAAATTCCTAAGTATGATTATTCAGAAAATTCATGCAGCTAGGGCACGATTTTTGTGGGGAGTTCAGATGCAAAACGGATGATTCATTGGAGAAGTTGGGATTCTTTATGCTCTTTAAAGTGTTTTGGAGTGTTGGATTTTTAAAGGCCTCACGATCTTCAACGACGCTTTGGTTGGGCGCCAAGCTTGGCGGCTTATTAGGCACCCCACTCACTTCGGGACGTGTAATGAAGGCCAAGTATTTCCCTAACTCGGTTTTCTTTATTCTTCTATTGGTTATTCATGTAGCTTCTCGTGGAAGAGTATATGGAGTTCGAAAGCATTGGTGAAAGCAGGCTCATTAAGGCGTGTTGGAAGTGGGCAATATATCAACATTTGGATGCTCCTTGTGTAACACCCCATAATTTTCACCTTTTATTTTTGGCGTTTGTGTACATTAAAATGATATTTTTCGTAAAAATAAAATAATTTATTATTAAAACTATTTTTAACGTCTTTTGAAAATGTGTATATATTTTTTTTATATATGTTGTGATATATTTATATATTGTTAGTTAATTATTTTAATGGTTATATTAGTTTAGTTATTCATTTAGGCGTTTAGGATACGGTTTTGTCGTGTAGCGTTTTTGTAACATTGATGGACCGACTTGGTGATGAAATGTTGCATCACATGTGGCGTGTCATGCTAGCCGAATATCAGCAATTATGGAGTGGATAATGAAGAGTTTTGGTGCTTATTAAGCTAACCTTTGGATCTCTTGTAACCCCTCATTTAATCCCTCATTGATACCCTCTTAAACCCTTCATTTTTCCTTGCCAATAAATTCTGATTTTTAATTATAGAAATTCAGCATCATTCACATTTAACCCACGCCATTTTCAAGAAAAGGAAGACAGGAAAGAAAGAGAAAAAGAAGAGAAAAGTTCATCCCGGTTTTTCCTGTGACATCTTCATGAAAATGACCATAACCAGAGATCTAACCGTTGGATCGTCCTGAAATTTGGATAGTACGTTGAGGACACCTTTATCTTCACTTTATATCGCTGGGAATCATGGTCGAATAGAACAAAGACGAAATGAGATTTTTCAATGTTCATGAAGAAAACGCCTAGTGACTTGTTGCTACAATTATCGTTCATGGAGGACTTGGATTGCACGCATATTTTTTGAATCTTTTTAGAGTCAGCTCTTCTCCCGACGTTCCAGGTAACTAGTCGTTATCTTAGATCGCTAGAGATTAGAGTATATTTCGGTAGTAGATTATATCGTTAGGAAATTGTTTTAATTACTCTTTTTATGAAATTATTGATGAAATTTTTTGTGAGTGTTCATTATGTGTGTTGTATGTATATTATGTGCATAATGATAAATTTTTTTTTTAGTTTTCCTATTTTATTAATTGAATTGGTAATTTGTGTGTTTATAGTTTAATTATAAATAATTAGTGAACGAATTTTATAATTGCCAAAAATATATTTATTAAAGCATGTTATGTGTGTAATACGCTGTTCATGTCTTAGAATAATTTGTGTTCACTTTTTACGAGTTTAATTAATTGAATTCTCTATTTTTGCATTTTCGTGATTGTTAGTAATTAATTCATGAATATTATATTTTGAGGCCGAAAAATCTATTTCTTTGCATAATCTGTATTAACGTGGGGTTATGCATTCTATGTTAATTCTTGGTAATTTTTGGGTGTTTATTTCTAATTTTATGTATTTTATTGGGTTTATTGAGTAATCTGTAAATTATTGTTTAAAATTACTTTTGAAGTCCAAAAATTAGAAATAAAATTATTATTGTGACATTAAGGCTATGAAGGTGTTAAGTTCATTTATTTATTTATTTTATTAAGAGGTCAATAATCAGGTTTAAAAGAAAATTTATGCATTCTTGGAGGGTTGATGATTTTATGAACTGTTGTCATGATTATGTGTTATTATTTTACGTTTAGTTAGAGTAACAATAATTAATTATGTATGTTTTACGGAATTAATGAGCTTTTAATTAAATTAAAACTGTTATTCGGTGGCGTCGACGCACCCGCATGCGTCGGACCCAAGGTGGTTCGTGCGTTAGGCGCACAGGTGGGAGGCCGAGCGCAAGCTCCCCGCGCCGAGCTCACAAGTGTTCCGTGTTACTGTTGTTATACATATTGTGTTGTATGATTATTCGTTCTTGGTGATCTATCATGTTGGGATTTAATTATGTTTGAGGTTGTTTGGTGCTGTGTAACTCTTCTTATATCAATACTTGTGCTTAAATGTGTAAAAGGTATTTGTGGTTTTAAATGATCATTGTAAGCTTGCGAGTTTACTTCTTTAGAGGAATTTGGAAGAGATATCTATTGATGAATTGTGGGTATAAGGCCGGGTGGCATCCCATTGATGAATATTATTGAGATGAATGAAACTTTATGATATTTATGATTTTATCTTAAGATAAGAACATCCGGTGGGATAGATGTAGTCCCCGGTGAAGAACATGCCAACCACCTAGTTTGCGAACTAGGGCTAAACCTGGGTTAATTGTTGTCGTCCAAGAAGACATGGGGTTCTGCGTGTTATACCTGCATCGGGAGTTCGGCCATTCTTTGACATAGGCAGTGGGGACGTAATCCCATAGACTGACCCGGAGATTGCGATCTAACAAACCTTAGGAAGTGGATTGCGATTCACTGGCATTCGGTTTCTTGACTCAATAACTTGTTTTACATATACTTTGTTTTTATTTAAATACTCTTGAGTTAATTTATTTATTTCATCCTATATTTACTTGTTATATACTTTTCATTTGTATTACTTGTGAGCTTTATGGATGTGGATGCATGCATATTATAGTAGCTTGACTTTATTCTTTCCTTTCTTACTAATCTATGTCTGGAATAGACTTTGATTTCTTTTGTTCTGGGAGAACTACTAGTTACTCCCCACTGATTGTGGATGTTTATTATATATTTTGCAGGTTATGTTGATGTGAATCTTCTTTGGTTTTGGGCTCGGGTTGAGATGTGAGCATTAATATGTTAGATGTTTTAGGCCTAGACTTTTAATTAATTTAAGAGTCAGTTTTCTCTTTTGGATATTAATCTAATTCATATACTATTTATTTATGTTGGTTTTATCACTTAGTTATTTAAACGCATTTCTTGTAGTAGTGACATTCCCTGAAGACGATGTTTCCGCCATCGTCCTATAACACTATTATTATTTCTTTCTAAACGCTTTGAAATTCTGGGGTGTTACACCTTGGATTGTGGAAGATAATGTCATATTCATAAGCTCCCCAAGGGGTGATGACATTACCATGGTAAGTCATGTAATTGATATGAATTGTATGGAGTGGAAAATTGATGTAATTGAAGAAATTTTCAATGAAAAGGATGTCAAGTGGATTCTTGCAAGCCCTTTAAGCAACCTTGCCCTAAATAATGATCTTACATGGGTCTTCACTAAAAATGGGCAATATTAGGTAAAAACGACGTATATGTTGGGAAAGGGATGCAACTTAGACCTTTTTTATCAATCTTCGGTTGATATATGGAGTTTGGAGGTTAGCCCAAAAGTGTGGCAATTTGTTGGCGACTCAACACCAAAATGTTGCCACACCGAACCTTATTGCATCATAGCCATTTCGTGGAAGAGGCTGGGTGTCCTTGGGTGTGTGGCGTAATCGAAACTAATGGCCATTCAATCTTTGAGTGCCCGCATTTTGATGATCTAGGCAGAGATTGTGGGTGCAGTGTGCTGCGTGAGTGGGATGTGAATATCCCAATGTGTGATAATCATGCAAGATGGAAGCATGTTGATGTGAAAGTAAGAGTCAAGGGAAGAGGCTTGAAAGGCTTGTGGAGGAGCATGGGAAGTATGCAAAGCGGATCTATGTGCACTAGCCAAACTGTGACAACTCGAGCCCAAAAAGTTGGAGTCTTCCGCCAGTAGGTGTGTGCAAAGTTAATGTGGATGCATCACTGAGTGTAGAGGGGTGTGGATAGGCCTTGGGAGACCCATTGTCCTTCGGTGGCTCCTTATGTTCTCATGGACAATTTGTCCCTTGATTAATCCTAGCTTGGTTTTTTCCCCTAAAAAAATTTAAGGGAAATGGGGGAGTTATGATGTCCCCCCTATAAATTTACTTAACTGTCCATTAGTAAATCAACTACTACAAAAAGAAAAAGGAAAAAAAGAAAGTCAAACTCAAATATAGCATGAAAAAATTAACACAAATGTGGAAGGCAATCAAGTTATAATTGAGCCTGATAAGAGGTCTTTAGTGTGTCGTTTAGGCACCAAAAATCGCTTTTCAAACAATATTTGTAACACCTAACAAACAATTACTAAGAACGTAGTAAAGGCAAGTCAAGGGTCGATCCACAGGGAAAGTGGGATTAATCAAAGTCTATTAAGTCTAAGTTACCTAATTGAGGGATTTTTAGGGGTTTAGAATAGTTTTAGTAACAACTAAAACTAACTATTATCAAAGAACTAGCAAATAATATGAGATGAAAATATGAATAAGGAAGACACTAGATTCAAGGTTACTAGTATTGATCAAAGCGGAACAACGATTATTAATGCAATTGTGATTCAAAGGCGACAATCATGCAAGGTTTAGTTTTCCTCTAAACTACTCGAGTTCTGTCTCGAATGGTCCTCAAGAATGATCCCTTAATTAATCAACTACGTCCTTTCTCGAATGGTCCTTAGTCAATTGATTAAGATCATCCAACTAGTTCGAAAAACCCCCAATAAAGGATCTCCGTAATTTCTACCCAATATCTTGGCCTAGAAATTAAATTGATTCATGTGGATGATATAAGAGTTCAAAATTCGATTAAGAACATTTGAAACCAAAATACCAAAGCATAAATGTGATCAATATCAACCCTAAGGCTTCAAAAAATCAAGATCAATGCATAATCATCTTCAGATCATCACAATCACATTAACAATACATGTAAACCTTAATCCACACTTTCACCCTAACCCTCGATAGGAGACTACTCACTAATCATGGTAACTAAACACAAAAACATGAAATTTATAATTAATCTAGGGCTAAACATGATTAAGGGATGATTAAACTAATAACAAAAAGCAATTATGAAACTACAATATAAGAGATCCAATAATATGGAAGAACGAAGAATAACAATGAAAAGGATGAATAAAAACTGAAACTTTGCAATTTAATTGATAAAAGATACCTTCAATCTGTAGAAATTAACAAACTTCGATCTATCAATCCGAAATCTAAGACAAACTAACGTGTTTTTTTCTCTCTAATATGAACCCTAATAATACTCTCTAATCTAGAATAAAGTATAAGTCGAAAATTAATTCACGCTATTGTTATTAAGCACGCATAACACAAAATTTTCTTCGCGGACTTAAACGGTGCGGGCACACCAAAATCAGGTGCGGGCGCACCATTTCTTCTGTTCTCAAACTACCATCAGGCGCTGAGAGGTGCAGACGCACCGTTGTAAGAGGTGCAGGCGCACCAAAGTTCCTGATCTTTGAACTTCACAAGTTCCAGGATGGTGCGGGCGCACCACATTGGCAGGTGCGGGCACCTATATTATGGTGCGCGCGCACATAGGTCCATGCTCGACTTCTCAAACTCCTTCCTTATGCTGTATCTCCCAACTCTCGACCTCGAAAAAGGTCACCTGCAACCAAAGCATGTGAAAACACGGTGAAAGCAAAGGTACTAGAAATCCAGTTAAAATTGACCGAAAATCTAGCAAAATGTCACTATGATCAACAATGATCAAGTGAATGAAGTAGAGAAGGAAATAAGGAAGAAGGAGGGAAGAAAGGGGAGAAAAGGGATCAAACCAAGCTAAAAGGAGGTCATGAAGTGCGTTAGAAACGCACTTATCAAACTCCCCCAAGCTTAGCATTTTTCTTGTCCTCAAGTAAACCAAGAATGAAAAAGAGGAAGGTAAAGGGGAGAAAGAACAAGAGGGGGAAGAATCATGCAACACACTAGTTTAAAAACTTTAAAAGCAAAGCAACAAACATGACACACAAGCTAAATGAATTCATAACAAGATTTAGGAGACCCACCAAACACAAGAGGAAAGATGACAAGGATGCACAAGAGTGACTCAAGAGATCCAATCCACCGATCAACCGAGTCTTCTTGAAAAATAGGCTTTCTAAGAGTGATTTCTCACTCCTCTCCACTTCCAAGTCCGGAGCTTGACTCCCCCTTAGGGATGCTCAACCATAATAGCTTTCCTCTACCACATTTTGATGACCCTCATCATGACTTGCACAAAATCTCACCCGCCACTACTAAATTAACCAAGACCAATATCGAAGTCAAAAGGGACTTTATTAAGGTTGTATAGGTTAGGGGTGAGGATATCAATTTAGGAATGTGGTGCAAAAAGGGTAAGGCAGGTACAAACTAGGGGGTAAAAACTCCTCCAAGCTAGTACTAACACCAACTCAAATCGAAATCTCACACACAACTTTGATTTTCACTTTTTGAACATATTTTTCATTTTGCTCATCAATTTGCTCTCTTTTTCTTTTCTTTCAATAGAAGTCCAAATAAAACAAAAGGCATTCTTTAATTTCTTTCTTTTATTTCCTTTTCTTTTCCTTTCTCGCAATTTTATTCAACTTTTGCAATTATACATGCATATTAACTCACTTTCAACCATAGAGTTAGTATCAAAACAACTCAACTCAACACAAACTAGGCATGTACTCCATTTTGGGGAAGGTTTGGCCATGACTTATTATGAGGGTTAAGCAAAAATAGGATAGAAAGGCTCAAATGTGTTGAGAAGCGGATAATTATGCTGGAATAAAGGGGTTTTTGGCTTTTGAACTCCTAATTCTAACAAAATGAAAAGCCCAAAATCTTCCTTCTATTGGCTCGGTCTTATGCAATCTTGGGGAGCTAAAATGCAAGTCACAAGTTAGGCGATCAATGGTGAGGGTTGTGAATGAGTCTTACGAGGTTTGTGGCCCTCCTTCAGGATTCATCGCACAAAGGGCAAGGCAATCCAATGAACCAACTCGCCTAGTTTCAAAAATATTCTACCAAAAGTTATTGTTCTCAAAGATCACCTAAAGTCACACCAAGGCTTCCAAAACCATCAAGTCAAATACAGGGAAGGTCTTCCAATCAAGTTATAACACTCTTAGCAACAAATCATGCAGGCAACCAAGCTACCCTAAATGCGAAAAAAGGAAAAACGAAATTTTATTTTTATGCAAACCTACCAAAAACAAGCTATGCAAGGGTGATTTGCAAGAAACAGGGTGGAAAGACCAAGTAGATACTTTACGCCTCAGCAAAAATAACCAATCACCAATTCATAACCAAGACCGATAGATTCCTACATAACTAACCACCTAGAAACCCAAACTCCCAAAAACATAGCCATACATGCAAGGGGCCCCCAAGCTTAAGTAAAACTCCGCGCTCGGAGTTGCAAAAGTAGGGAACGGGAAGGGGTTCAAAAAGAGCACCTAATATTTTCCACCATATCCCCCATCGGGAGAGGGGGTTAGAAGGGAAAGTTGCACTTGAATACTTGTCTGGGTAGTAAGATGGGTAGTTGGGGTAGGGGCGGAAAAGTGGCTCTTCAAATGGCCCTTCACGAGGTTTAAAGGCAGGAGGGTAGTAGGGGTGGTTAGGGAAGGGTGACTCATGTCCGGAGCGGATATTGGCGAGATGAGTTCGCCAAGCCACCCTAGACACATAGTCTAGGTCGATTCGGATACCCTGAAGAGTAGCAGTGACCGCCTGGTGATTGGCCACTTGAGTGGCTCATCCTGGGATATGGCAACCATGACGGAGGCCATATCAAAGGACTAGGAGGATGAAGTCTCGGCCACCTCACTCAAGGGAGTGTGGTTGTCGGGCCTCGCAGCACTCGCACCCTCTCCAATGTGGTGGGATCGAATGTAGGTCAACTCGGAGAAATGCCGAGGGTCAACATAGGTAGGGGGAACCCGCCATCGGTTATCACAGTCACCGGGGAGGTTCCGAATGAACTCATTGTCTAGATAACAATAGGGTATTCCACCCACAAGCCAAATGCAGTAGGTCTTCCTAAATCCATGTAGAAATTTCATCTCGCCGTAAAAGCCACACCATCTAATGAGTTGGATCGACCATTAGAAGACATGCTTTCTTCTAAGCGGGCCACGTCTTCGTCCAAGCCGAGGTACGACGCTAGCCGGGTGATCATTCCACCACAAACGATCTCCCCGGATACTGTAGTACCAACGCGAATTTCTTGCAATCGATAAAGGAAGAGAGATGGAAAATTAATTCTGGCTCCAAGGTCGGACCCATCAGTGGCCAAGCAAAGAACTAAAATCTCTTCGTTTCTCAATTGGCCTAGCTCTTGCTTAGGAAATATGGTATATACCAACATCCTATGAAATTAGAGGAGAGCGGGATGAATGATCTCGGACGCTTTGGAAGAATTCGTCCGAAACCGCGTGATGCCGCGGCTATCTTGGCCCAACACTCCCGCTCAATGTACCCCCGCCAAATCTACCCTAAGGGGGCGTCGAACGGGCACGAGGATCCATCCCAAATGCATCACAAACTTCGTCAAAAGACAAGTGTTCTAACTTCATTAAAAACGCGAGCTCAGTTAGTCAGAGCACCGGAGTACGGATCCGTACTTATGTTCAACGAAATCATAAATTCAAGAGTCAGTTGATCATAAGTAGGCTCACATACGGTAGGGAAGTTCGTCAACCCTAGATTTGTCACCATCTGCCTTATTATCGGATCGATATTAATGAGATTGCAAGTACTAGAGTCGTAGAACTTTGTTGGACGAAGAGTTCGGCTTGAAAGCCATGTAAAAATATGGCATTGTGATGAATTTACGAATTTGAGAGGGTAGAGGGGCGGGGATTAGAGCTAGAAGAAGGAGCCTGCGAGGAGGACCCTTTACTAGCTTTCTTTGGCGGGAGGAGGTTCCCTCATCGCCCCTTTTCTTTCCCATGGTGTTTTTTCGAAAACAAAAGAAGAAATTTGATAATTTCTTTTTCGTTTTAAACGGGGAAGAACAAGGACGCGACCTTTTCAATGGCACAAAACAAGACCCTAGACAAGCAAATTACCTCACTAATAAACACACAAAATAACCTAAAAAAAACTACCAAAGAAACAAATACCATAATCAATAGCAACAAAGTTGCTAACAATTTGGAGATGAAAAACAAGAGTGTGGAAAGAGATTACCAATTTGGAGATGAAAATCCCCAATTTCGAAACCCTAGAATCCCAAAACTTGCAAAAACCTCCAAATCGATGGACTTGAGTGATGTAAAGATAAAAATGTTGGAGTCTCCGGTGACGAGGTGGCGGGAAATCGTGATGGTCGTCAAAAAACTAGAGAGTGAGGAGTGAGAGGAAGTGAGTCAGGGAGGAGAGAGCTTTGAAAGTTTTCAGAGAAACAATTAAGGGCCGAAAAATAAAACACGAAGCCGTGTTTTTTACACCGGTCGGGATTTGGTGCAGGCGCACCTCGCATAGGGGTGCGGGCGCACCGTTCAAAAAATTTCAAATATTTTGAACGGTGCGGGCGTACCTAGGAGGTGCGGACGCACCAAACATACTGTCAAAAGCTGAATCATGCGAGCAGATATAGGTGCAGGTGCACCGTTTTGTGAGGTGCGGGCACAGTGTTCTAAAATTTGGGAAATTTTGAACTGTGCGGGCGCACCTCAAAGGGGTGCGGGCGCACCTTTCATCTGACAAAACTTCTTCTTTTTTAGTCTGTTTGGTGCAAGCGCACATCTGAAAGCGGTGCGGGGCACCAAACAGACTGCCCACCAAATTTTCTTATTTCGACTGCTGAATCAAATCAAATCCTTTAAGGCTCAACTTTAATCTCATTCTTAGCTGGTAAAACAAAAATCAAGATTAAAAATAAAAATAAAATAATAAAAAAATTAAAAGAAGAGGAGAAACGGGTTGCCTCCCGTGAAGCACTTGTTTTAAGTCATTAGCTTGACTTAAAGGATATGTCTCTCAAGGGTTGGGCTCGGGTGAGCGAAGGATCAAACAACCAACAGTAACGGATGGCATGATTATCCCGGTAGAGCTTCAATCTTTGACCGTTCACAAAAATGGACCATTCTCGCCTAAAATCTCGTAGGCTCCATAAGGTTGAGTTTTTCAACACAAGGAAGGACCCCGACCACTTGGATTTTAATTTTCCGAGGAAGAGCTTTAGCCTTGAGTTAAATAACAAGACTTTGTCTCCAACCCAGAATTCTCTTTGTTGAATCCGGTGATCGTGCCATTTCTTTGTTTGCTCCTTGTACAATCTCGAACTTTCATATTCATCAAACAGGAGTTCCTCAAGCTCAACTAGCTTTTCTTTTCGAGCATCTCCTGCCAAATGATGATCCATGTTGAGCTCTTTTATTGCCCACCAAGTTTTGCCATACACAAGGCGGTAGGAAGTGGTACCTATAGGCGTCTTGAAAGCCATGCGAAGAGCCCAAAGAGCATCATCAAGCTTCAACGACCAATCCTTCCTTGTCTTACCTACCACTCTCTCAAGGACATTCTTCACTTCTCGGTTGGAAACTTCAACTTGACCTTGGGTTTGGGGATGATAGGGAAGACCTACTTTGTGATTCACTCCGTATTTCTTCAAATGTGGCTCCAATTGATTCTTGGCGAAGTGTGAACCGCCATCACTTATCAATACTCGGGGCACTCCAAACCTTAGGAAGATGATCTTCTTAAGAAGTTTGGTTACAACCTTGTGCTCATTGGTGGGGAGGCGATGGATTCAACCCACTTAGTTACATAGTCAACCGCAACAAGGATGTACTTGTTACCCAAAGAAGGGACAAAAGGGCCCGTGAAGTCAACTCCCCATACACCAAAGGGCTCAACCTCTATAATGTTTATTTGAGCCATCTCATGTCTTTTCGTAATGCCACCACTCCTTTGACATCTATCACAACTCAAAACAAACTCACGAGCATCTTTTTGCAACGAAGGCCGACCATACCACATTGGTACACCTTAGCAACAGATTTTGCTTGCTCCACCATGCCCTCCACATGCCAAGGTATGACAATGATTCAACACCGAAGTTATCTCATGATTAGGCAAACATCTTCTAAACACACCGTCGACGCACTTCTTAAACAAAACATGGTCATCCCAATAGAACCTTGAAGCTTCCTTGAAAAGTCGCTTCCTTTGTTGAGAATTGAAGCCATGGGGTTCAATCCCACAAGCTAACTAGTTCGCAAAGTTGACGAACCATGGAATCTCATTATTTATAATGGCGAATAAAGCTTCTTCTCTCAAATCTTCTTTAATAGGGGTCTTGTAAGGATCAAATACCTTCTCATCAAGAGGGAGACGAGAAAGATGATCAGCTACCACATTTTTCGTCCCCTTTTTCTCCATCATCTCAAAATCGAATTCTTGAAGAAATAGCACCCACCTAATGAGCCGAGGCTTTGCATCTTTCTTACTCATCAAATAACGGACTGCAGAATGATCCGTATACAGAATGGCCTTATTGCAAGTCAAGTAAGACCGAAATTTGTCAAAAGCAAAGACTACGACTTACATCTCTTTCTTCGTAGTTGCATAATTCCGATGAGCATCATCCAAGGTCATACTTGCATAGGCTATCACATTTAGCCTTACAATTCATTGTGTTTCCCAAGAACAACAGCATCGCACATCAGTTCAAAAGGCAAGCTCCAATCCGGAGATTGCACAATGGGGGCATAAGTGAGGGCCTTTTTTAAAGTTTCCAAAGCCTTAATACAAGACTCATCAAACTCAAAATCCACACCCTTTAAAAGTAGATTCGTCAATGGTTTGGCTATTTGAGAAAAATCCTTGATGAAATGCCGGTAAAAACCCGCATGTCCAAGGAAAGCACGAACTCCCGTCACCGAATTAGGTAGCGGAAGCTTCTCAATAACCGAAACCTTTGTCGAATCCACTTTAATTCCCTTCTTTGACATTTTATGCCCAAGGACAATGTCTTCCTCGATTATAAAGTGACACTTCTCCCAATCGGGACGAGGTTCGTCATTTGACACCTTTTCAATACACACTCAAGATTAACAAGACATGTATCAAAAGACAAACCACACACACTAAAATCATCCATGAACACCTCAATAGAATCTTCCAGCATGTCGGAGAAAATTGTTGTCATACACTAGTACAGAAATGAGGATTTGCGTCTGTCCATTTGCGTCGCATCCTCGAAGAACTGACGCAAATTGCAAATTTGCGTCGCATACCATTAAAAGTCCTATGCAAATAATCTCACTAGATGAGTAGGGGAAGTACATATGCGTCGGACTTCCAGATTAAACGACGCAGATGACTCCAACCATCCAAAGCTGCCCAACCTATCACATGCGCAAATGACTCCAAGCATCCAAAGCTGCCCAACCTATCACAAACACTATATGCGTCGGACCCAGAAACACATGCGATGCAGAAAACACTATCTGCGTCGCATATCCTTTGGGTCCCACGCAGATGACTCTAGTTCAGTCCAAGACACTATCTGCGTCGGACCTCGTGCTGGTGCGATGCAAATGGTCTCTAGTTCAGCCCAAGACACTATCTGCGTCGGATCCTCGTCGTTGGTGCGACGCAAATGGTCTCTATCTCGCGTCGGACCTCGTGCATTTGCGACGCAAATGGGCTGGGACTTTATCAAAGCCCAAAAATACGGGGTCAAAAACTCTCACACTCTCTCACTCTCTCGCTCTCCTGCGAACCGTCGACCTTCGCTCAAAGTCTCGTTTGCACTCTCGCCGGCGACCGTCGCTTCTCCGGCAATTCCCGTTTCGTCGACGACCGTCGCTTCTCCTGAAATTCCATTTTCGCTCGTCGGCAAACTCTCACACCTCTCACACTCTCTCACACTCTCTCACTCTCTTTCTCGTTTTTTCGCTCTCTCGCTTCTCTCTGTCGGTTTTGCTCGCCGGCAACCACCGCTACCGTGAGTCGCACCGCCGCCGGTGCGACCTTGTCTCGCCGTCACACTCTCTCTCGGTGTCGCCGCCGCCGCCTTTCCTTCAATGTAAGTCATGTTTTTCAATTTCTGTCCTTTTTTTTTCAATATTTGTCCTTTTTTTTTTTTTTGAATTTCCCTCTTCTTTTTTTCTACAACTTAATCAAGGAGTTTATTACTACATTTCAATGTATTGAATTAATTTTATGCCTGTGTTTCTTAAATGCGCACTTTAGAATTATGTGTTTCGATTATGAGTTAGAATTCTTGAATGGGCTCTTTAGATTTTCAAACTTATAAGAATTTATATTATAGTTTCCTATTTACATTGAATTTGTGAAATTTAGTAATATGTTGTGTGACTATCCAAACTCATCTCTTTCAATGGTGTTGTATTCTCTCACTTTGCCTCTCCTCCACTTTGTACTGCAGTTGCCACCTTGTGCCTTGTGCTCTTCGGTTTGCCGGTTCTCCAAGCTCACCTCGTTGTGCTTGTCTTCGCTGCTCCTTAAGAGCAGAAGTATGTATTATACCTTTTGCTATTTTCTAATTTATGTTAATTTAACCATTAGTTTGGATTTGTGGATTTGTTTTATTTATCCCCTATAATGTGATTGGGAAAGTATATGTGAATTATTGTTTGGTTATGTGATTAGGAAAGTATATGTTGAATTATGACCAAACCTATATGGACATACCTTAATGGGGTGGGGAGGGAAATCTAAGGAATGTATTGGGTTGCGCTGTTTAATTGTAATGTGTGCATCATTCGCCTAGATACCCGGTCGAGGCTTACTCATTAGGAGTAAGTCTTGAATAGTCCCCAGTTTGGGACTGTCTTTGAGTTTCTTATCTCACTTAGGATGTGAATGAATGTTTGGTTTTCGATTCTAAGAAAGATCTAGCTCATTTCCCTAAGCTTTCTCTGGGTACATATGTTGATAGTTTACCTACTATCTTCATTGTTTACTTGGAGAACTGTAGGGAAGTGCTGCCGAATTTTTCTTAGAATTGAAAACCAAACATTCATTCACTAGTGAGATGAGAAACTCAAGGATGGGTTAGGTTGGAGTGATAAGGACCCAAATGTTCATGACTGCATTTGATAAGACACTTTGAATGATGTGATCGATATATTGTGTTCTTGTTTGGTGTCTCTAGTGTATGAATATGGGTCCAACCTGGATGTATGGTAATCGAATTTCTGCGACATTTCTCAAGGGGTTGATGAATTTATCAGGGTTGCATTAGAACATCAATCGCAGAATGGGTCAAAGTTAGTCTTGTGTCCTTGTTGTGATTGCAATAACTCTAGGGGGTATCATGATGTGGATCAAATTAAGGATCATTTGATTAGTCGTGGGTTTAAGAGCAACTATACTAGGTGGACATGGCATGTAGAGTTTTATGATCAGGGTATGAGCTTCACTAGCTTTTGTGATGATTTGAATGTTGATCACATTGATGATGAGGTTCAGGTTGATATCGGAAAAGGAGAGGATAATAATGATAATGATAGGGTAGATGATGAGAATGATAGGGTGGATGAGGAGGATGATAGGGTAGGTGAGATGTTGCACAATTTGGAGGATGAAGGAACCGATCGTCCGAATATGTATGATAATATTTTAAGTGCAGCAGACAAACCTATGTATCTGGGGTGTAAAAATTTCACTTAACTTTCTGGCATCCTTACATTGTTCAATATGAAATCGAAGCATAGTTGGATGAGATAAAAGTCTAAGTGAGTTGTTCACTTTTTTACAAGAATTGCTACCGATGGGAATAAAATTCCCAACTCTGCCTATGAGGCCAAGAAATTGTTGTGTCCATTAGGTATGGAATATGAGAAGATACATGCATGTCAAAATGATTGTGTGCCGTATCGAAATGAGTACAACGATTTGGGTGAGTGTCCAAGGTGTGGAGAGTCTCGGTACAAGACAAAGGAGGATGATGAAGGGGTGAGAAAGAAAGAAACTCCGGCAAAGGTTCTTTGGTATCTTCCAATCATTATGAGATTTAGGCGTTTATTTTCGGATGAAAATAATGCTAAATTATTAAGGTGGCATGCGGATGAGAGGAACAAAGATGGGATGCTTAGACATCCGGCCGATTCTCCGCAATGGAGAAATATCGACCGAAAGTTTTCCAGTTTTGGTAAAGAACCTCGAAATCTTACGCTTGGACTTTGTACGGATGGGATGAACCCATTTGGCACCCTAGGTACCCAGCATAGCACTTGGCCGATTCTATTGACCATTTATAATCTGCCCCCCTGGGTATGTATGAAGCGTAAGTTTATTCTACTATCGCTTCTTATCTCGGGTCCTAAGCAACCCGGAAACGACATGGATGTGTATCTTGACCCACTCATTCAAGATCTGAAATTGTTGTGGGATGAAGGTGTTTTGATGTTCGATGCGCATGCGAAAACTGAATTCACATTACGTGCCATGATATTTTGCATAATTAATGATTTCCCAGCTTATGGGAATTTGGCCGGGAATACAGTTAAAGGAGCAAAGGCATGCCCTATTTGTGATGAGGATATGATTGATGAGCGATTACATCATTGTGGGAAGAATGTATACCTGCATTATCGTACATGGCTTCCTTTAGATCATCCGTTTTCGTAAGAAGAAAAAGTTGTTCAACGAAAAAGTGGAGATAAGAGAAGCCCCTGTACCTTTACGTGGAAAACAGGTTTCTAGGCGGGTAAAGGATATTGAAACAGTGTTTGGCAAGCCCTTTAAAAGTGTCTCAAAGAACTTATACAAGAAAAGGTCTAAATTCTGGGACCTCCCATATTGGGAATGTTTAGAAGTCACACATTGTCTTGATCTAATGCACATTGAGAAAAATGTTTGTGATGCCATCTGTTTGGGGAGATCCTGATCGGAGTAGTACTGCTCGAAAGGGTAGGGGCATGGATGATGAGGAGATGCAGGAGTTGGAGGCTAGAGTGAGCCAAAGAGTTAGAGAACAGACGATGCAAGAGATGAACTCGAAGATTGATGCTATAGTTCAAGAAAGGTTGATGGCTTTTGCGGCGCAATTAGGTCTTCAAGCACCAAATCAAACAAGGGAAGATGCGGCGGTCCGAAGTCCTCACACTCCAGTTGATCCTAGCAGCTGTCACTCGGGGGGCAATGATCCATTTGTGAACTTGCAGGTATAAGTTTATTTTATATCTTCTAAGATTATGATATTATGCTTTTAAAACACTTAATTAATGACATTGTGTTCTCGTTGGATGTTAAGAGTCAAGTTCCATGTCGTTTGGCATTAGTGGATGTCTCGGGGCCGATCATTGTAGCTGAGGGTACCGTTCATCCACAACCTGGATCATCATCACTTCCTACGACGGTGAAAGTGAATGTTGATAAAAATCTTTCGGACTACGCAGATGCTCCGGCCCACTACCTACTCCATGCATCGTGAAACTCACCAAACCGAGGGTTCATTGATAGATTGGGCCGAAAGAGTTGGTATTTTTAGTCTCAAATAATCAGGTAACTTGTATTTAATATATTGATTTATATACTACTTAAGCTTGATTGATATATGAAATAAATTATATACATATATATTATGAATTAAAAAGAAGTCGAATTGAATTAGGAACATTTGCCTGAGGGAGGTGCGATGAAGAAGAAGAAAAAAAATTAGTTGGTAGTGATCTTTGCACCGATGAGTCTGCACATAGGTACATAGATCCTTTTATTGACATATCACTGGAGGATATGGATGATATTGTCAAGGATATGCACCGATTATTTTGCAACCGGCCCTCAGATGAGCCTTTTAGTATGCAAGTTATGAAGGGTACTGTCTTCAACTATGATAGTGATCAGATGATCATTCTCTCGCGATAAGATGTTTTTTAATTTCTCACGGGAGTATGGCTTAATGTATCCATTTTGCAAATATTTATGATGTGAGAATTCTCAAACTCTAACCTAATTAACATTGATATTTATTTTTATTGTTTCTTCTAAGTATAAGTATTTGGAGTGTAGGTATTTGGAAGAGGAGTCTGAACAAGAGGGTACTATTGGTTTCATGTGTCCAAGTATGATTTCGGCGACCATGATACGCAATGAACCAGATGCCGTGATCAACTACATGGCAAGTACAATGAAAGCGAATCAAACTATGCGTTTCATCCTATGTCCGCATATTCAAAAGTATGTTAGTTAAACTAATCTTTTCTTTGTTTTATCTATATGAGCTTGTGGTTATATGAGCATCACATTTTGTTTCATGCCTTAGGGAACATTGGATTCTTCTTGTAATTTGTCTATCTAAGAAAGCGGTATATATATTTGATTCTCTACAGAGAGAAAGAAAATTAGCTATCAATGTACCGCTGAATACATTTAAATAAAGGCATGCCTTATTTTATGATATTTTAAATAATTTACAAATGTTTATAGTAATTAATTGTTACAAAATTTTTATACTTAGTGCATATACAAGTTTCACGCGCCTTGAAGGATTCAATAAAGGAACTAAATTGTCTTGGATAATGATCCCGGTAAAACTCTTATGTTTTGTATTTCGTGCACATTTTATAATTCTATTTAGGATTTTATTTCCGATTCTAATATATATCTTAAATTTGGTGTAGTGTGCTCAACAATCGGGAGGAGCGGAATGCGGCTATTTCGTGATGAAAAACATGCTTGAAATCGTCCGCTTGCACTATGATTCGACAATTTACGGGGAGGTATATGTATGTCGTAAATTCAAGTTATTTATACTTATAGAATTTTCAAGTATATTAACTAATTTAATATATTTCTAGGATTTTCCACCAAGTCCTCGGCCATACTCCGCAACTGAAATCGACGAACTTAGGGAACTTTTTGCAAAATACTTTGTAGCGGTCGTCAAAGCTGCAAACTAACTACTTAGTATATGTATTTATAGGTTGAACAATATTTTATTGATTGCAATATTGGTTGCTTTGAGATGTACTGGAACAGGTTTTGGTATATATGCAAAATTCTCCCAACGATTTCTTGGGTTGTCCAAATTACAAAGGAGACTCTGCCGAATTTTCTGCTGATAATTATTAATATAATGTTCGTTTAGTTTTGAAGTTTAAGGTTTTGTATATGAAAAACAAAACAAAAAAGAACAAAAAAAAACCAAAAAATCATCATTTGCGTCGCATGTTGCTCCATACGCGACGCAAATGAGTCACATCTGCGTCGCACATTGAGCAACATGCGACGCAGATGGTAGCAGGGGCTGCTGGCTGTGGTTGCAGGGGGCTACCATCTGCGTCGCATGTTGCTCAATGTCCGACGCAGATGTGACTCATTTGTGTCGCGTATGGAGCAACATGCGACGCAGATGGTTCAGCCCAGCATCCACATCAGCTAGCAGCCAAGATCTATTTGCGTCACGTAGTGGTCGGTGTCCGACGCAATGGTGAGAATTCTCGTGCCGCATGCTTGTCTCGACGCAGATCATGTATCCCGATTTGCGTCGAGCAACGGCTGCGCCGGACCCATGTCCGACGCAAATGGCCGCCTCGCATCCGACGCAAATCGTCAATTCCGTACTAGTGATGCACCTTTGAAAAGTAGATGGAGCATTGCACAAACCAAAGGGCATCCTTCGATATGCGAATGTCCCATAAGGACAAGTTAAGGTGGTTTTCTCTTGGTCATCCGGATGAATAGGGATTTGAAAGAATTCGGAATAACCATCAAGAAAACAAAAGTGTGAATGACGAGCAAGCCTTTCCAACATTTGATCAATGAAAGGGAGGGGGAAATGGTCTTTGAGGGTGGATCTATTTAACTTCCTATAATCGATGCAAACCCTCCTTCCAGAGCCTGATTCTAGTAGAAATAGTTTCTCCTTTCTCATTCTCAACAATAGTCATGCCTCCTTTTTTAGGAACTACGTGAATCGGGCTTACCCACTTGCTATCCGAGAGATAGCGTAGATGATTCTCTCGTGACGAATTTCATAATCTCTTTTTCACAACCTCTTTGAGGTTGGGATTGGAGCCTTCTTTGATGCTCAATGGAAAAGGCATTACTATCAAGTTGAGATGGATATGATGCATAGCAAAGAGAAGGGCTTATCCCTTAAGGTCATGAATCGAGTACCCAATGATATCATTATATTTTTGCAATAGCTCTCAATCCATTTTGATATAGAGATGTCATCAAGACTCGAAGTTAACAATAACGGGATAAGTACATGCATCATCAAGAAAAACATATTTAAGAGAGGGGGAAGGGGTTTGAACTATACCTTGGGAGGAGGCTTAGAACACTCCCTCTTTATCAATGGATGTAGCAAGAACCTCAAACGCTTCATCTTCTATCTCCTTGATGGTAAGTGTTGTCAAGAACCACAAGGAACTTCTTAACCTCTTCCATGTCCAAGCTCGGGTCGGTAAGAGAAACATACAACTCATCCCCGGCGTGAACCACTCTCTCAAAATCCTCTATCTCACTCACCACTAGATTGACCCGGTAAATTCTCTCTATCATAGGCCTCTTGAAAGTTTTAGAGAACTCAAACACCACCCGCTCATTGCCAAACTCAACTGTGATTGTATCATTTTGCAATTTATCACGGCATCCAATGTCTTAAGAGCCTCTCTTCCAAGAATGAGAGGAGTCTCCAGATCCTCCTCCATGTCCATCACCACAAAATCACAAGGCACAAACACATGCCTAACTTGGATTGGCACATCCCTCTAACTCACCATGGGGTACTCTCACAATGCGGTCCGCCAATTGAATAGCTTTCCGCGTGGGATGAAGAGGAAAGTTAAGGTGGTTAGCTATGGACAAGGTGGCATCAAACTCACACTCGCTCCTAAATCGGCCAATGCCCCCTTAGGCTCTAAATCACCTATCTTCACCGAAGAAGGTGAAGCTCACTTGGGTCTCTTTGCTTATGGGCATAGCACGTTGCACTAAAGCACTTACTTGGTATGGTAGAGTGATAAGCTCATCTTCAAGCTTCCGTTTGTTGGAGAGGATTTCCTTCAAAAATTTAGCATAGGCCGGCATTTGAGACATAGCCTCAAGGAATAGAATGTTGATTTTAAGGCTTTTCATCACATTGAGGAACTTGGTGAACTTGTCACTCAATTTTCGCCCACTAACCGTTGAGGGTAAGGAACCGATGGCACACGGGTCTTGGTGGAGATGATGGTAATGGAGCTTTATCACCAATCTGGACTTATGGCCCCCTCCACATTCTCTCCTTCATCACCCTCCTCAACTTCAACTTCTTTCTCAATGACATCAACTTCTCCTTCCTTGTCTACCTCCTTATTAGGCATATTAGGACCCTCATACCTTGTTCCCGACATCAAATGGTTGGCTTTGGCTTGGTGAAGGTTGGGGTTAGGAATGGGTTGGCCCGAAAGTTGATTTATTGTTGTAAAGAGGTTTTTCTTGGCTACTTGGGACATTTGGGTTTCAAGCATTTTGTTATGGGCTTGTAGCTCTTGAAACCTTTGCTCATGGTTTTGAAGAATTTTTTTTCATGGATTGGAGTTTATTTGAGAGGTTGGATCGGGTGATGGAGTAGTTTAGGATTTTGTTTAGGGATCTGGAGGATTAGAGGGAGCTTTTTGGACATTGGCGCTTTGATGTAGAGTTTGGTTGACATTAGATCCCTTGTGAGGATAAACCACCTTGATTATAGTTTTGGAATTATACCCCCTTGCCTTTATGGTGTTGTTGAGCTTTGTTAACCTCTTATTGAGTTAGTTTCATCCTTGTTTTTGAGGAGTTAGTTGAAGCCTTGATTGTAGCTTTGTTGAGGTTGTTTCCCACCCTTCTTGTTGATTGCTTCTATACATAGTTTCCCTTGACTGACCATTTCCCTCTAAAACATTGCACATACATGCTCCGAATAGGTACCTCCACATTAAGAAGTATCATGGTTAGTACCTCATAAATATTGCCAAAGAAAAAGAATTGGCCTGGGGTGGTTCAGATGATGAGAGGTTGATCTTGGAGAGCTTCTTGTCAAGTTGATCCATCATAAGCTTGAAATTTGATCCAGGCAGGATGTAATTCAAACCCCTCCTGCTAGCAGATAGTTCTTAGTAGCCATTAGTTGAACAAAGTTGATCTTGGGATCTTTAAAGTTGACCTCCTCGGCATCCGAGGGGTTGGCGTGACATAAGATCAAGGCCATGATAGAAGAACTGCGCAGTTAGATTTTTGTTGAACTCATGGTGAGGCATGAGCGGATGAGCTCAGCAAACGTTCCCAAGATTCCCTTGAAGTGTCTCATCAGTCTCTTGCTCAATGAGAGATTTTCCTCACTTATTTCTACCGTCTTCCACTCTGGAAAGTATTTCTTCATAAATCAATATGATCCCCCCAAGTTGTGAAGGAATTAGCAAATAAGCTCTTGAGGCCATGAATTTTGCCTTTAGGTTAG
>CANSNZ010000646.1:0-22500 GCA_947646795.1 Beta lomatogona
AAGGAAGTAAAGTTGCTTCTGTATTTCTGAAGTTCATAGCCTATGACTTATGATTATTTTTAGAATATGCTTTTGGTAACTAAAATCATCTTGTTTAACTCTGTGGTAGTGAAAATGGACAAATTTCTGGCAAGGTCCTGGTATATCGTAATCCGGGTATTCATTTTGGAGATGTCCATGTTTTGACTGCGAAACATGTAGAAGGATTGGAAGAGATAGTGGGAAACTCAAAATATGGCATATTCTTTCCCACCAAAGGGTCAAGGTCACTGGTTGATGCAATGTCTGGTGGTGATCTTGATGGAGACATGTATTGGGTATCACGGAATCTTGATGTAAGCAATTATAATTCCTAGCCTCTATCCTGATATTTTTGATGTTTGCTTTACCGGTTTCAGCTCTTCATCAGTTAGCTGGAAACTAGAAAGTTCCTTCATAATTTTATATTTGCACTTCAGTTTCTACTGTAACATAATCTAACTAATACTAAGAAACTAAACAATCAGACTAATATTGACGCGTATCCTTACACGGTTATAGTTGCAAAAGAAGAATAAATCGATGAAAGTCGTCCTCAGATCCATATACCAAAATACTTTAGACTCAGGCTTCTAGGTAAGGTGGGACATTACTTTAATCTGCAAGATTATGGGTCAACAATTTGCTTGCTTTTTGTGTGTTTTACTCCTGAGTCCTGATTGAAGTGGAAAGTTCTATGTTGGCAGAATTTTCAATTTTATTTTTGCTTTGGTTTGGTGATTCAATATTGAACATATGGTTGTCCTCTTGCAGCTTTTAAAATACTTCAAGCCAAGCACTCCTTGGACGTGCACAAACCATTCATCAAGTCCCCAACAAAAGACACCAGTGGATTTTACAGATGAAGAGTTGGAGCATGAGCTGTTCTCTCGTTTCCTGAGTGCAAGATTTCAACCAAGGTGTTCATTTAAATCTGATTATTGTATGATGAATTTGATTGCTCTGTGACGAAGAAGAATATAGTGCTTGATCTCAAAGAGCAATGGTTTTATGTAGTCTATGTGTACAGTAATTTTTCTGTGTGAGTCAGCTCTTTCCCTCTTCAATTAATACCAACCTATGAATACAATAAATACTATGAATTACTCAGTCCTCTAATACGAGTCATGTTGATCTTGCAAAAATATTAGTCAAAGGGATAAAGGGTCTGCTCGTCAACTAGCTCGAGATTCTACTTTTAAAAATGTGCTAGAATAGGAGATTTCAAGAGACAGGAAGGCGAGGAAGAGTGATGGTTTCGTTTTCCTTCATTTGGGCATGGATTGATGGAAGAGAAAGGGGGAGATATGGCTCACTTCTTCCTCCCTTCCCCTTCTCCGCTATAGCTATGCAAATTCCAACATCCAGATAAAACACGAGGAGAATCTTGATTTTGGCCCTGCAAAAGAATTCATTTGGGCTCTTAAATCGGGACAAAAGAGTATATTTGTTTAGGGCTAAGGATTTGAATTGTGTGCTTTGATGTAACTATTAAACTGCGAATTTGCACAAGAACCTCTTGTAAAAGCATGATAATGCTATGAGACTAAGGGTAGAACTACATTTTCAGTGAATGCATCTAGATTTGCTGATAAACATCAAAAATTTGAATTGTGATGTAAAACTGGGGATATTATGTGGATCTTTTGGTCCATTTTTGACAGCTTCATACCACTTCACTAAGAGCACCTCATATTATCCTCTGTTTCTCTATGATTGTCCTTGTTAAGGAAGCCTGCTAAGAGAAGGTCAAAAGAGTCAGTAGCAATTGCTTTAATTGAACTGTGCAACAAATGCACATAGTTATAACATACAATTTGGACAGTCAATTGGAAACCAACCAAGATAGAAATCATGCCTGCTAGCATGTACGAGTGTCCTTGTTCGTTTCTATTGCTATTATAAGACCATTTTGCTGTGAAGACATTATACTTGCAAATCGAAGCTTTGGTAAGTCTATTTATAGTTACTAACCTGCAAATTTGTTTTCAGTAAAGCTATGGGGATTGCATCGAACAGCTGGTTGGCACACATGGATCAGTTGTTAACATTAGGAGACAAAGATGTGACAGAGAGAAAACGCATGAAGGAAAAGATGCTGAAATTAGTGGATATTTACTATGAAGCACTAGATGCACCAAAGACAGGGGTAGAGGTAAGCTTCTTGATGTCTGCTGAGTAGTATGTCTGCTGTCATAAATGTTATACTAATGAATTTCTGTAGCAATGACTGTTGGGATTTCCTATGTGTGTGGGAAAAGAAATTGTCTACATTGAAAGAATGGGAGCAAGGTAATCAGTACTTCCTCTCTTCTAAAACTAGCTTTATATGCACGCGATGCGTGCGTTAATTTCAAAACTCGTTATTTTATTATATATATACTTCATCTATATTATAATTATGATTACACTTAAAATGTGAAAGATTAGTTAGAATTTAGATATAATATGAATTCGCTAATGTAAAAAACTAATAAAAGTTGTGAGTAATTTTTAATATTAATTTTATGTGAATTCATTTTTGAACAAAACAAATAGACATAATGAGTAGTTTGAGTGAATTAAAGAGTATCAAAGGTAGTCGGTGTTTCAAACTTTTCGTGTGGACATCATTTGTACTATCTTCTCTTATAAAAAAAAGTCAAGATATTTTATCCATTTAATTTTTTGATTGAACTATTTGATGCATATACCATTTTTAACTTGTTTAAAATGACAAGTTGAAATGAAAAAGGTTTGTTAAATTGATTTTTTTTGTAATTTTTTTTCATTCTATTAAATCATTAAGGGTAGGTTAGTAATTTCATAGGAGGACACCATCTTCCTCACCCCCTCCCTTATATAATAGAGATAGATGCCACACTCACCATTTTCAGATGTTCCAAAATGAATGCAACATTACTTTATTTGGCATTGAGCTATCTCTCTCTCTTCATCACATGGGTTCCTCTTCTTATTTCTCTCGATCTCTCTTCTCTCGTTGGTTCTTGTGCGTCCCCCATATTGCACTTATTTTAGAATGGAGGAAGTATAGAAGTTAGTGGACTAATACGTTATTGCCAATTGGTTTTATAATTCACCTTTCCTCCAACAATTAGTATCAGAGGCCATGGTTGTTATGGAAGAACGCATACAATAGTGGACCCCATGGATGGCTTGCTGTTGTAACTTGTGAGTACTTGTAACATGTGGATGTAGAGCAGAAATGGTGTGGGGGTGAGCCTTTAAGGAGGTATTGTATGGCGTTCTTGAAGAGTGGGTTGAAGCCCTTGTTAATGCAGACATGCAGGGGGAGCCAAAACTTGTTATCTCTTGGTGTGGGGCTGTGCAGATAAGGAACGCCTAACTTTATGAGGCTTGAACTGTGCACCAAACACAACTACTGGATCACAGCTCCTTTGAAATATAGTGGTTATGAAATCTATGACAACTTGATTGAAGTTTATTTGACTAATAAAATATTAATAATTGCATATTTTGACTGCTAGGATCTTGAACTATAGTATTATTCATTAGCAGTGAAAATGAGCAGTCAAAAAATACTGTTGGTGAGGATCTAGTTTCTAGTTTTGTGTTTTTTCACAGAAGATCTTTTTTCAACTGTCAGCTTTATAATATATTGCCAGTTTCATTAGTTCCCATTTTGTCAGTTTCATTTATTGTAATATATTTTACAAGTTTCGCCATCGATTATTTAACCATTCTTGCCTTTTAGGTCACTGTTCCACGTGAGCTAGTTGCAGAGACATATCCACATTACATGGGGGAGGCAACCATCATCCAGTTACCATTCAGAATCTGTTCTCGGGAAGATCTATGATGAAGCCCATGAATGGACACTTGAGACTCCTTCCATACCGGGTGAGTGTTTATCTCACTACTTCTTTACTTTCCTAAAAAAAGCGTGTAAAACCTCCATGTAGAAAGTGATTAGAGACGGAGGGAGTTGCAAAATTATAAAAAGTCGATCTTTTGAAAATTTACATTAATATAGATCCAACAACATTTTGCATTCTAATATTTGTTCTCTATACATTAGCGAAAAAAATTCTGATCAAGGTTAGTATATGAATAGTGCAAAAGTCATAATGTTTTAAGTAATTGATAATGGAGGGAGTAATTACTATTAAACACTAGGAAGCAAGCTGACTCAGATTACTAGTCAATTGCTAAAACTGAGCTCTTGAGAAAACACGGCCAGAAAGTTATATTTTCTGCTGTGTTCTCTATGGCCTAACGGTAGTGGCTGGTGGGGTTGTCTGCTCTGCTGCTGCTCGCTTCCTAGAAGTCAACTGAACTTTTTCCTATGTGACTCCCATGGTACATATTGAGGTTGAATCTGGACATTTGCTAATTAAACTATACTCTTTATCTACTAGTGTAAGATATGAGCAATCCTTGATAAAATCTGAGCACCATAAATAATTGAAAGATTTTAACGTGAAAATATTCTCTTGAAAGCAATAATTGCAAGGCTAATCAATGTTCACTCCTTGATCTTGTTAGTTTGGAAGCTTTCACTTTTAGATGTTGAAGTTCCTAAAAGAACTTGAAGACATGGCAACGTCTTTACAAAAACTACCGAGTTGAAATGAGTGCAGCGCTCTCCAATGGTGATGAGGAACTAAAGAGAGAAAGCTCCGACAAAGTTGTACAGAAATATAAACAGGTAATTCACAAGCGTTTATGCGTCATTAAGTCAACTAGTTAATTTTTTTTTTCTTGGTATTCATCAATCTTATAAATCGTGTAGATATTATATGAGGCAGCTGACTTTGAATCAAGCTCCAGAGCATGGATGGAGATTCGTTCCGATGCATTGGCCATATATCATGTATCTTATGATTATGCAATGGAAATTGAAGATGCAAAGAAATGTGGCTTTGCATGGAAGGTAGCAGGTATGGCTTTGTTGAAGATATTCACCGAAGCTCAGGCTGAGAAACCTATAGCTTGTATGCCTTCTGTGCTCCAGGAAGTCCTTGCTAGGAAAAATGCACAGGAACAAATGTAATATATATGTTAGTGGCGCAATGATGTTTCTGATGGCATGATAAGAGACTTTATGAACGAGGTTCATGCATAGTATTTTGTGCTAACGTAGATTGTAATACTTGCTCGCTCCCTTGGTTTCTCTCTGTCTTGAATGAAAATCAGGTGCTTCTCCTGTTTTATACATCTCTAATTTCACCAGGTTGAGTAAAAAGAAAAAAAGATAATTGCTCCTGTTCCTAATTAATTTTCTTCTATTAAATTGGCACATCAGACAAGTATAACCAGTTAGGTTTGCCGGTCAGATTCATAAGACCAACCCTTTACCACTAGGCCAAGCTTTCATTGGTTTTTTTTTTTTTACTCAACTATGCACATACTCGTAATGTCATTTTATAGTTTCCATTTCCCAACTAGTCTAACACCAAATATGTGTAACACACTTAGTTAACTTAGAGTTAGTCTTGCGTGGACCTGGTCCACAATAATATTATTGTGGACCAAAACCATTTATTTAACATAGCGACACTTTTTATTATTGTGGACCAAAACCATTTATTTAACATAGTGACACTTTTTTTTCTATAGAGTAACCTTTTCAAATTTTGAGTTACACTATACTATTACTATCTACCATAGTGACTGTTTTTTTTAATATAGCAACTCTTTCTCACATTAGTTTATCATGATGAAATTTTTCACTTTGTGACATAGTACCCTTTTTTTTTCATAGTCAAATTTCATAATTTATATCTATTCATTTTTTATACTTCCTCCGTTTCATAATACTCGCTACACTTTCCATTGTGGGAAGTTTCACATTACTTGCTACACTTTCTTTTTAGGCAATAAACTCTCTCTATCTCTCTCCTCTCACATGGGTCCCTTTTCTTTTTACTCTCTACCTCTCTCTTCTCAAAAAATTGCCTAGGAGTCCGTGAATTGAGAAGTGTAGCGAGTAATATGAAACGGAGGAAGTATTTATTTTTTTATATAGTGATTTTTTTTTTATAAATCACATAAATTAGTATTAGGTTCACACTAATTTAGTGTGGACTAAGTCCATATAAGTTTTTTACACTAACTTGATAATTATCCACTACCACTTCAATCTTCAATTGAACTAGTCATGTCAAAAACTTTCTAACTTTAATATAAGATGCATTTCTTAATCAATACTCAATACTACAAAAGTTGACAATAATAAAACTTATTTCTATTACTCTAATAATACAACTCTAATTAGTAATATGATAATCTAATTTGGACATAATTTAGTAGGTAGTAGTACCAAATTGAGCTTCTTAAGGAATAATTAGCAAGAAAAGAACAATAGGACAACTCTAAAGTAATCTTCCCCTGCTTTTCTTTATTATTCCCTCATCATTAGATTAAATCCAAACCCCCTCTCTTTCGACTCTTGGGAACCGACGAGTTTTGTGTGTTGAGAGTTCGAAACTCACACATCAAAGGAGAAACCAATCTCTCCATCGCACACGTCATGACCTCAATTCCTCGAAGCACCTCCCTGGTTAGTGGTTGGTTTACGAGTACGACTATTTGGCTAAATTTTAGTTTAATAAGGACATTTTTGTAATTTTACTATATGTGTAATTCGTCACATATATGTTTTTGTTGAGCTACTGATATTTAGCAAAATAGAGTTTTTCTTAATACATATATACTCTTCCTCTCTTTTTTTTTTTTTTTTTTTATTGCAACGTCTTCTATTATAGAAACTTATATATTACTTGCAATATTGATATTTTGCAATATCTTTTTATATATCTCCTAGACTTTTAACACGATAACGCATGGAGGTCTATTTTTCCTCTCTTTATCATTTTGGTCTCCTAGCGCCATATTACAATGTTGCAATAAATAAACGAAGAATATATATAAAAAAAGGAAAATTTGTCAGAAACCACCTTTTAAAATCACTTTTTTTGTGAGAAACCACCTTTTAAAAAAATTGGTTAATTGGCCACCTTTTTGGTTCTTTTTTTTGTTGGAAGCCACCACTTGCCGGAATCCGACGTTGACCTCGTTTTTCCGGCGTTGACCATCATTTTTTCGCCATTTTCTCGCCATTTCTTCCACCTAGGATGCCGGCGGATGCTAGGGGGGGAGAGGGGCTTAGGGGCTGGAGGGTGGGGATGGTCGTGGGGGGGGTTTCCCGACGGGTTGCGAGGGGGGACGGGGTTTGCCGGCGGATGCGAGGAGGGACGGGGGTTGCCGGGGATGCGAGGAGGGAGGGAGGGTTGCCGGGAGATGCGAGGGGGGAGGAGGGAGAAGGATAAAGGGGCAAAAATGGCGAAAATCTAATGGTCAACGCCGGAAAATTGAAGTCAACGCCGGATTCCGGCAAGAGGTGGCTTCCAACAAAAAAAAGAACAAAAAAGGTGGCTAATTAACCAATCCTTTCTAAAAGGTGGTTTCTCACAAAAAAAAGTGATTTTAAAAGGTGGTTTCTGATAAATTTCGCTAAAAAAAATCATCAAAACTCTCAATTCTTCATTTTTGCATTAATTAACTGATAGTTATCTATAAACATGACTTTTCTACTTCATTGGCTGTTTATGCTGGACGCACCCAAAAACTTTTTGTTTCAATCATGCATGATGTTTTCAACGTTGAATTTTCCAAACCCATTAATCATTTTATAATCAACTATTAATAAAATGTAATAATTTCAGTTAATTAATCATTAATTTGGTCTTTTCTTTAATTTTTCTATCATTACTATAAAAACAGAGGAACAAAGACATCATTATCTCCACCGATCAAGCTTCTTCTTCTACTACTACTACTACTACAACAACAACAACTAGTGATAGATTTTCAAGAGAACCCAGAAAAAATCACAACTTGAAATTATACAAGTGTTCTTTAAATTTGAGAAAGTGGTTTTTATTTAGAAGAAAAGCTATAAAAATGGAGCATACTTCTGTTGCTGATATTGTTGATGATAAATCAACCGTTGGTGGTGGTGTTAGAGACGTGTACGGTGAAGATTTTGCCACGGAGGATCAGCTTGTTACACCTTGGACTGTTTCTGTTGCTAGGTACACTCAATTTCCCCTTTTTTTTTTAAAAAAAAAAAAAAGTTTGTGATCAAATTCTGACATGTTATTGTTCATCAACTTGTAATATTGAAATGTAATTTTTTTTTTTTTTTTAGAAAAAAATTAGTGTGCTTGATGATCAGTTAAAGTTCTTTTTTTTTTTTTTTTTTTTTTTTTGAGGGTGCATGTAGAATTGGATAAATTTGATTCAATTTTTGATAGATTCTTGACGTTTTACTTTAAGCTGTAACACTTTTTTCTTTGCTTTAAGATGCTAAGCAAGAATACCCTTTTGTAATTTTTAGTATACTGTCTTGATTCTATTAGTAGTGTAGTTTATGATTAATTTTAGATTCTTATATGATAATCTTCATAATATATGTGATCCATTTTGATCAATTGCAGTTTGTTGTTGTTAAAACCAAATGAAATCTATTGTTTGATTTAATTATGTCATTTAGAAGTTTTCATAATTTTTGGTTAGAAATAATTATCCTGTATTTTAAACACTATTTTTATGTTATGTCTGGTTGGCATATTCTTGCCGTTAAGCTGACAACACTTTCACTCGTTATTTTTTGATTTTTTTTTTTGTTTGAATAAATATACTTTCTTTTTGTTCTTATATTCTGATGCTCTTTAGTCTTTTACCCTGAGACCCTGACCATAAGTTGCTTTCTTCTGAAGTTCAGATCAGATAAGCTTTTAGCTAACCAGACTAGATTATACTATTGTACTTTGCTTAGTCTCATCGAATATCTTCAGCCTTATGTTATGATTAAATTATGATTCCTGTCTTTAACAAGATAAACTTAAAGCTTGGTAATATGTTACACGAACACAGAACGTGTGATCTAAGTTTCTGACTCGGCTGAGTTTGGCCCAAAATGAAGTGTCAAATGTCCATACCATGTCTGATTGTCAAAAGACCCAACATGTACATGAGGTAGAATAAAAGAGTCCAAGTGAAGTAAGGGCACCTTTCGTGTTTTCATGTGTTTGATGTTTCACAAAATCATTTGTGTTTAGTAAAAAGAAGTTTCAAGCAGCAAAAATAAGCTGAGTAAAATCAAGGTTGAATCAGTAAAAAAAAAAAAACAGCTATAATCTGTAAGAATCAGTTTATTCCAGTAAGTAAAAGAGGTGAAGTGGACAGAATCTTAGTTGCATTGTTAAGAGGTGTCATCTATAAAGAGGGGGTGCGGTTCTAGCTTTTACGTTAGTGTCAATTTGATAGGCTACCTGTATTGTGAACCATGCAGACATTTGCATGGGTTCTTTTAGGAGGATGTAAACATGTACTAGATGTTAGAAAGAGTTTTTCCTCTTTCAAATGTGCATCACTTGCAAGTTGCAAGTTGTTAAAGTATTTTCTTTCTCTCATGGTGCAGTGGGTATTCATTGTTGAGGGATCCGCACTTCAACAAAGGATTGGCCTTCTCAGAAAGAGAGAGAGATGCCCACTACTTACGTGGTCTTCTACCTCCGGCTGAAATCTCTCAGCAAGTTCAGGTTATGTTGAGCAACATTCATATTATAGTTATGGACTACTATGTGATCTTTTTTCTATGAAGTTGTATTAACTAAGTACTTATGTCTAGTTATATTTCAGGTGAAGAAAACGATGGACAATATTCGCCAGTATCAGGTTCCATTGCAGAAATACATGGCCATGATGGATCTACAGGTAGCATATTTTCTTAGCTTTGGTCTTTGGGTAATCATGTCGGACAAAAAAGGTTTTGGTATGTGATCTTTTTTGGGTTTTTAAAAAGGGGAATTAATTTGTTTCTTTTTCCTTTTCCCGACATTTTATCTACAGGAAAGAAATGAAAGGCTATTCTACAAGCTTCTCATTGACAATGTTGAAGAATTACTCCCAATTGTGTATACACCCACTGTCGGGGAGGCTTGTCAGAAATATGGAAGCATTTTCAGACATCCTCAGGGTCTATACATTAGTTTGAAGGAGAAGTATGGATGTCTTCTGACATTATAATAGCATCTTTCATTTTAAGTTCTTTGAACTTAAATTAATTGGATTTCACAGGGGAAGGATTCTTGAAGTTCTGAGGAATTGGCCTGAAAGAACAATTCAAGTTATAGTTGTGACTGATGGTGAACGGATTTTGGGACTCGGTGACCTCGGTTGTCAGGTAGGGGAATGTACCTTAATGATTAGATGATATTAATATAGACGCAAATGATATTACAGCTATAGAGACATGACCTGGTTTCAGGGGATGGGAATTCCTGTGGGAAAATTGGCTCTTTATACAGCACTTGGAGGAGTTCGCCCTTCAGCTGTAAGCATTCTAGACCTGAAGTCGGTTGATAATTTCTTATAATGCCTAATATGAGAAGCATCATCCGAGTATTATTGTTTCAGTGCTTGCCAATAACAATTGATGTGGGGACTAACAATGAGAAAATGCTGAAGGACGAATACTACATTGGTCTAAGACAAAAAAGAGCAACTGGACAGGTAACGATATGTATATTGTTTTGTTCAAATCATAGAATGAATGGGGAATGGAATCAAATAGAGGGGAGGAATGGTAACAATAATTGTTACCTTCATTGGGTGTTTAGTTCCAGTATGTAAAAAAACATTTTTAAGCATGAGATTGAAGCAGGTAATGTAATGTGCTACTGCAGGATGAGAAGGGTAAAAACTCGTTGAGGATCGTGACCCTCAGGAAATAGAAACTATATATTATTCTACCCTCAATCCTCACACCAAACATGTGAAACGGTTTCTTGTTTGCGTTTCCAGTATTTAGAAACTCATACTAAACATGCTCTTAAAAGTACAAAGATATAGGAGTAGATATTTTGCTGTATATGCAATGAAAATGAATATCATGTTTGCGGGGACATTATCTCTTACACTAAGGCAACTGGAAAAATGTCTGTAGGAATATGATGAGCTTATTGACGAGTTCATGAGTGCAGTGAAGCAGAACTACGGAGAAAAGGTTCTTATACAGGTTTGTTACCATCTATAACTTTTGCCTAATTTTGATTGCGATTATTTGGAATAGCCTATTTTCCTTAATTTCCTTGAAGCTTTCATTGTTTTCTTTTTCTGATTTAAGTGATGAATATAGTTTGAAGACTTTGCCAACCACAATGCCTTCAAGCTGCTCTCAAAATATTCGACAAGTCATCTTGTGTTTAATGATGATATTCAGGTATATAATGAGATATATAGCTGTTAATGATATTGTTTAAGCCTTGTTAAATCTGATAACTTGCTTCGTCTGTCTGTCTGTCCTTATTTTCCGTAGGGAACTGCATCTGTTGTTCTATCAGGCGTTGTTGCTGCACTGAAATTAGTTGGTGGCACCTTGGCCGAACACACATTCTTATTCCTTGGAGCTGGGGAAGTAAGAATGATCACTGTTGCAACTTGCAAATACTTCCTCTCTTCCTTACTAAATGTTATTTAAGTTTTTTTGCAGTCTCACAGATGCACCTCTGACCATAAATATCTTTAATTATGTAAATATGTACTAATATACTAGTAACAATTATAGAAGATTGATACGTTGAAAAACCACATTAAAAGAAACCTAACAAGATCTACATGGCAGTGTTCTATCTAATATATTAGTGAGAATCTACGGTCAAAGTATTAAAACTTTGACCTTGGAGAGTCTAATAACACTTGCTAGAGGACGGAAGGAGAATTATTTTGTTATTTTCCTCTGACCTGAAGCTCGAGTGTAAAGAATATAAAAACTGCAAGGTTTTTCAACAATAGTTATCACATCAAGTCCTGCAAAACACAGTGAAAATTTATTTGGTTTCTTGTTCACTTGGCCCTATCTATTAACATAATACGGATATCAGCTTCATTGGTCAGCATGTTTCTTGTTCAAAAACTGAGACCCTCAATGAATGTGAAGCTCATTTTGTTTCCGATTTTGTAGGCTGGGACTGGTATAGCTGAACTTATTGCTCTTGAGATGTCCAAACAGGTATGACAAAGATATATGTGGAAGTAGGTTTTCCCATTTTTAAGACATTTGGAAGGAGGAAGATGACATAATTGTGAACTTTTTTGTTGTAGACAAATGCACATTTGGAAGAAACTCGCAAGAAGATTTGGCTTGTTGACTCTAAGGTTGTGGAAGCTTAAATGTTGCACTTTGCATTTGAAGAAAGAAAAAGAAAACAGATTTATTCATCTTTGTCTTGTATCTTCCATTATAGTGCTTTTTATTTTTTATGGAATCTTCCATTATAGTTCTGTCTATTCATCAATGTTAAAAATCTATTCTTGCAGGGCTTGATTGTTAGCTCAAGAAAGAATTCACTTCAAGAATTTAAGAAGCCTTGGGCTCATGAACATGAACCTCTTGGTGATCTGATAAGCGCTGTCAAGGTGCAAATATTAACTGAATGAGGGAATTTCAGTGGCTCATATTTGTATTTTTTATGTGTTGGTTGATAGGTGATTTTCTATCTGTGTAGGCAATTAAGCCTACTATATTGATTGGATCATCCGGTGTGGGACAAACATTTACTAAAGAAGTCATTGAGGCCATGGCATCCTTTAATGAGGTAACTTCCACCCTCTTTCTGATACCCCCTCCGTGAAGAAGATCCTTTCGTGTGTTCTTTTACCTGCAATCCATCTAACAATTGTGATTGAACTTGGGAATTATTTGATTTTATCCAAACATATTGGAACTTATCAGAATCTACTTCTCCTGAAAATCTGTTTCTAAGGTGAAAAGAACAAATCATATAGAGGTTACTCAAACTAAAGTTGCAATAGCATAAGATTCTAGGCATTTGACTATCTATTCAGCCAGGCATATACAGATTTAAACCTATGTTACTTGGACTCGTCATTTGAACCTACAACATTGGCATGTGCAATTTGACACTGCACTAACGTGGAAATTTTTTGTAAGATAGAGGAGTCTTGACAGTTGGTCTGTACCCATGTCTGATATGAATTCCTGAGTGTGACTAACATGGGAATTTTATACACTTAGCATTAACATTCTTTTTATTAGAATATTTATGAAATACTAGACCACAGTCTAAAGTATATTTGGAAATTTGATCCAGAAACCGCTGATTATGGCTCTCTCTAACCCGACAACGCAAGCAGAATGCACTGCAGAAGAAGCTTATACTTGGAGTAAGGTAACATACTTTGGGGACCTAATCTAGTGATTGATTAATATTTCATAGTGACAAAAATGTATTGCCTTTATATACATTCTGAATAGCTTCTTTTTTGTCTGTTAATGAAAGGGCCGTGCAATATTTGCTAGTGGCAGTCCCTTTGATCCTGTAGAGTATGAGGGGAAAACTTTTGTTCCTGGCCAGGTAAAGAAAGTTATCTTTTTACTATCTAAATTTATAAGGCTGAGTGGAACGTGATGGATGATTTTGTTATATAACCAATAGGCCAACAATGCCTACATTTTCCCTGGATTTGGCCTGGGTTTGGTCATCGCTGGTGCAATCCGAGTCCACGAGGACATGCTTCTGACAGCTTGTGAGTATTGCTACTTTGTAGAACTAAAATAGTTATCTCTATAGTTAGCCATTGTACCAAATTAGTTAATATCGCGGATTTAATAGGGTTGGAAAATCAAGTCGTTCAAACAAAATTAAGAAGGAAAAGAGTTACTGAGATCATAAGATACAAAGATTACTCATAAATTCTGACGTGAAACTCAAAATGTCATCTGATTTGTGTAAAATTTTTGTATTACTACTACCTCTGTCCTGATGATTTTTCATTTTCTATATCAATATGTCAGAAATGTCATAATTTTCAAAATAAATACCAATATCTTGAAACCCAAAGTTACCCTTGATCACTTACTCCCTGTAGATATTGTTTTTTAATCTACGTTTGAGAAAAGCTCATGCGTTAAGAAACATAATTATGGGCAATATTCAGACAGATGAAATATATAGTTACTGATGGTTAAAACTTAGAAAAACTGCAGAGCCCTGCAGATAAAGTAGAGTGTATTGTTCATTTGTTCCCTCTTTAGGCAAATATGCTTAACATGTTGTCCTTTTGGCAGCGGAAGCCTTGGCCGGGCAAGTGACTCAAGAGAATTATGAAAAAGGGATGATTTATCCACCATTCTCGAACATTAGGAAGATATCAGCTCATATTGCTGCTAATGTTGCTGCCAAGGCCTATGATCTAGGTGAGCCTCTTTCTTATACACAAACACGTGCGCAAAAAACATGGCATAATATGATCTTTTACTTCTCATGGTGAAATGTTACACTAAAAACTTGAGTTTTTCTTTACCAGGTTTGGCGAGTCACCTTCCTCGTCCTGAAAACCTTGTGAAGTATGCAGAGAGTTGTATGTATAGCCCTGCTTACCGCAGCTACCGATAAAACGAGCATATCACCAAATATAGTTTTTGCTTGGAAGATTTCCCATGCAACTATTGCACCACGTGGCAACACATCTCTCTCTTACCCTTGAAAAAATTGGGGGGGATCTTGGGAATTCATGAAAAATGAGAATTACTTTTAATAAATCTTGTTTGGTTGAAAAGGGTTTGGTTATACTATGTTGTTTGATCGAAAAGGGTTTGGTTATATTGTGTCACATAGGATTCACAACGGTTGTGGGATTTTTATAGTGTTCTCTTAGTATGTTTGCGAAGTCGGTCTATTTGGTTTCTTCGATCTTTTTCATCCTGTAATGAAGTGTGAATTTAAGGGAATAATACCTTCAGCAAGGGTGGGGACTATACTATCTGTAATGTGTAACTAAAAGTGTATTTGTATAACAGTTTGTCCATAATTAATGGAATCATGTGAGAGTATGAAACACAAGATCTCATAAACTACTCATCTGTTATATACAATTAATATACTTATATCCCACTAGATTTTATTAAGACATTTGAGCTGAATTCTTGTTTGTGATCAAATCAATCATTTGGGATATAGCTGAACATTTTTAAATATAGTTATATGATATATATCTAAAAAAACAATATCAAAACAATACTGCATATAAAGAATTTTAAGCATATATAATTTTTGGTTGCACTTACTAACGTGTTGATACCCCTACCAACATTATTATAGATGATTTGCGTAAACTTTCAACATGATTGCCCAAATGATCAGTATAGTTTCATGTGAGTTATGTTGGGATAATTCTGCAACATTAGAGATAAAGTTAACATATTATTTAGCATAAAAAACAGTTATATAGTGTATGAAAAAACAACCAGTATCAAACCATGCTTTTCATATATCATTCTTTTATAGGTTGCACTAATTAACGTGTTGATACCTCCACCAACATGGTTACAAACAACCTGCTTAGACACTATACTACGCATACTAAAGGATGTTCAAACCCCAATACCCACATACCGAAGGACCAATTTTTTTTAATCCGATGTACGTTATTAATAATTTTAATATCAAATTCTCATACATCGTGACATATTATAGTAAATGAAATTAAATGTCTTATATTTTGTATGTGAATTTTAATTTTTGCCATTTCTTGCATATGATCATTTTGCAAACCATAAATTAGTACTTGGAATGAAGATGGACAAATTTATCCAATTTCGGATATCAAAATGATTGAGTACTCTCATTTGGGTACTCATTAGAGCAAATAACTAAAATGAGGATTATTAAGTTTACGAATACCATTATACTTTCTCCGTTTTCGAATAGTTGCAACAAAGGGGTATTATTTGTGAGACATAAAATTCTTTTCTTGCAATTAAATGCAAATGGAGGAAGTATAATATTAACTACTTTGACACCACATGATCATATATATTACCAATAAAAACTTGCAACTTTTTTTGAAATTTTTAAAAAGTAATTATAAAAAAATAAGGAAGTTGGTGTCTGATTTTGACTTCTTGTGCCTAGTGTACAACTTATAAATCTTTTAGACTTGTTTATGTGCCTTTAAATACCAATCCAAGTAGAACTAAAAATAGGTAGTTTTATTAATTTTCGTTCTTCTTAGTCTGACTTAGACGTTTGAGGACTTAAAATGAAGTGACTTTTACATACGCCTGTTGTAAGCCATGAGAGTTCTTAAATTGACTAAACATGTCTCTCAGAGGCATCCCACGGCCTCCGAAGCTCGGGCCTTGGGAACGTCCGAAATCGTATATTATAACCTTCAATTTTAGCGGCTTTGGGGCATTTTCAGACTTCTCTGGGCCAGTTATATTTTCTCTTGAAACCTTCTTATGTTCTTTGGCATGACTTTTAATGTATCTCTGGTGCTTGGGACCCTTTGCATTGCCTCAGAAATCCTCTAAATACCACATTTATTATTTTCTGGTGCAACCTCGGAATAGTACCAAAATGGCCGTAAAAGCCGTCAAATATCGGTTCCAAGCCATGACAGTTCTTAAATGGACCTACCATATCCCCATGAGTCATCTCATGGCCTCTATTACCCAGGCCCCGGGAACTTCCGAAAGCGTGTATTTATATAACCTTCAGTTTTCCGGTTTTGGCGGCATTTTCAGACTCCTCCGGCCCAGTAATATTTTTCTCCCAGAACCTTCCTAGATGATCCTGCGTGACTTGTAATGTATATCTGGTGCTTGGGGCCCTTTGCATTGCCTCAAAAAGCCTCTAAATACCCCATTTATAATTTTCCGGTGCAATCCTAGAATTGTCCCGAAATGGTTGTGAAAACCGTCATATGTCCGTTCCAAGCCATGACAGTTCTTTAATTGACGTCCCATGTTCCCAGAAGGCATCCCATGGCCTCCATTACACAGGCCCCGAGAACTTCCGAAAGCGTGTATTAACCTTCAATTTTGGCTATTTTGGGGACATTTTCGGACTCCTCCGATCTCGGTCATATTTTTCTCCCAAAACCTTTCTAGGGGATCCGGTGCGACTTGTAATATATCCCTGGTGCTTGGGATCCTTTGCATTGTCTCAAAAAGCCTTTAAATACCACATTTATAATTTTCCGGCGCAACCCCGAAATGGCCGTGAAAGCCAACATATGTCAGTTCCAAGCCATGACATATCATAAATTTTCCTTCCATGTCTATAGGAGGCATCCCATGGTGTCCGGTGCCTGGGCCCTGGAAACGTCCAAAATCGAGTATTATAACCTTCAATTTTAGCGGTTTTGGGGGCATTTTCATACTTAAACGAGCCCGATTATATTTTTCTCCTTAAATCTTTTTATGTTCTCTGACATAAGTTGTAATGTATCTCTAGTGCTTAGGACCTTTGAAGTTTGAATTGCCTCATAAAGCCTCTAAATACCAAATTTATAATTTTCCGCACTAGGGGAAAAAAAAGGAAGGGCTGCAATAAAACGCAGCCCTTAATAGTGAAGGGCTGCGGTTAGCCCAAAAACTGCAGCCCTTCGTTTAATTTACGAAGGGCTGCGGTTTTTTTAAAAACGCAGCCCTTTTAGTGAAGGGCTGCGGTTAGCCCAAAAACGCAGCCCTTCGTAAAATGAAGGGCTGCGTTTTTGGGCTAACCGCAGCCCTTCACCCACCCGCGAAAACATTATTTCAGTGGGCTTTTAAATATTTTAGAAGGAATTTTGGGCGGGCTTTTAAAATATCTAAACCCTAGCCCTCATTCTCTCTCATTCTCTCTCCTCCCCTGCCTCTCTCCTCTCTCACAATCTCCTTCCCTGCCTCTCTGATCTCTTCGACCTCGGCTAGAGTTCGCCGCCATTCCCCTCCCCTCGACCACGCTACTGCACCAAAGCACGCTGCTTCTGCCGTCACGCCAACAGTCGTTCCTCGTTCGTCGATCAAAATCAGTCGTCCTTCACCGGCGATGGTTCGTGCTTTTACAAACGACTTTCTCTCTCCTCTCATTTCTTCGCCGGTTGTCTGCTAAAAACGAGGTGATTTATGTTTGTGCTCAAATTTTGTGCTTGATTTTGTGGTTTTAATTTTGTGCGTTTTCCGGCGAGGTTGTCGTGCTCATCTCCTTCGCTCACAACACCTCGTCGATTTTTTCACTTCGCGCACAGATCTCGCCGGATTTTTCCCCCTCACCGGATTTCCACCCTCGCCGGCATAGTTCGAGATTTGTTGGTTTGTGATTTTTTTTGTCAATTTTAGGTTTTTTTTCATTGTTTTGTCGAATTTTGAAGTTCTTGAATTGTGATTATATTCTGCTAGTTTGTTTAAGACTATTAAGTTTTTGAATCTTTGCATAGTAGAACTGAAATGTTTAAGATGATATTCGTTAATTTATAATTTCATTTTGTTTGTTTTTTCGACTGTAAATTTCGTTTTGTTGTGTTTATAATTTCAAATGTAATTTATAATTATGTTTTGTTTGATTAGTTAAGCGTTGTTATTTTTCTGATTTTTAGGAGTAAAAAAATGCAAAAAAAAAAATGGTCAAAAGGGCTGCGGTTATGGTCAAAACCGCAACCCTTTGTACAAAGAAGGGCTGCGGTTTTGGGCCTCCTTCACTTTTAGTGAAGGGCTGCTACGGAAAGGGCTGCTGGCCAAAAACGCAGCCCTTAGGGCTGTTTTCACCGCAGCCCTTCTGTTTTTTTCCACTAGTGCCGGTGCAACCCTCGAATGGCACCGAAATGGCCGTTAAAGTTGCCATATATCCGTTCCAAGCCATGACAGTTCTTAAATTGAACTATCATGTCCCCACAAAGCATCCCATCACCTCTGTTTCCTAGGTCCCAAGAACTTCCGAAAGCGTGTATTATAACCTTCAATTTTGTCTCTTTTGGCGACATTTTCGGACTCGTTCGGTCCCAATCATATTTTTCTTCCAAAACATTTCTAGGGGATCCGCCGTGACTTGTAATAAATATCTGGCGCTTGGAACCCTTTGCATTGCCTCAAAAAGCCTCTAAATACGACATTTTTAATATCCTGGTGCAACCCCGAAATGGTCGTGAAAGCCGGCATATGTCAGTTCCAAGCCAGGATAGTTCTTAAATAGACATTCCATGTCTCAAGGAGGCATCCTATGATCTCCGGTGTCTGGGCCTCGGAAAAGTCCGAAATTGTGTATTATAACCTTACATTTTAGCGGTTTTGGGGGCATTTTCAGACTTCTACGGGCCCGATTATATTTTATTCCTGAAACCTTCTTATGTTCTCTGACTTAACTTGTAATGTACCTCTGGTGCTTTGGGACCCTTTGCATTGCCATAGAAAGCCTCGAAATACCAAATTTATAATATTCTGCTGCAACCCAAGAAGGGCACCGAAATGGCCGTGAAAGTCGTCATATGTCCGTTCCAAGCCATGCCAGTTCTTAAATTGACCTACCATGTCCCCAGGAGGCATCCCTTGGCCTTTTTTCCCAATCCCTGGGAACTTCTGAAATCGTGTGTTATAACCTTCAGTTTTGGCTGTTTTGGAGACCTTTTCGGACTCCTCCGATCCTGATCATATTTTTCTCCCAAAATCTTTCTAAGGGATCCGACAAGACTTGTAATATATCTATGGTGCTTAGGACCCTTTGCATTGTCTCACAAAGCTTCTAAATACCAAATTTATAATACGGTGCAACCCCAGAATGGCATCGAAATGGCCATGAAAGTCGTCATATGTCCGTTCCAAGCCATAAAAGTTCTTAAGTTGACCTCCCATGGCTCCAGGAGGCATCCCACGCTCTTCGATGTGTGGGCCCCGAAAACATTCAAAATCGTGTATTATAACCATTAATTTTGTGGTTTTAAGGGCATTTTTGGACTTCTACGAGGGTGATCCTACTTTATCTTGAAACCTTCTTATGTTCTCTGGCATAACTTGTAATGTTCCTCTGGTGCTTGGGACCTTTGCATTGCCTCATAAAGTCTCTAAATACCACATTTATAGTTTTCTGGTGCAACCCCGGAATGGCTCCGAAATGGCCGTTAAAGCAGTCATATGTCCATTCCAAGTCATGCCAGTTCTTAAATTGAACTACCATGTCCCCATGAGGCATCTCATGGCCTTTGTTGCCCAGTCCCCGGAAACTTTCGAAACCGTGTATTACAACCTTCAATTTTGGCTATTTTAGCGACATTTTCGGACTCCTCCCGGTCATATATTTCTCCCAAAACCATTCTAGGGCATCTGGCGTGACTTGTAATATATCTCAATTGCTTGGGACCCTTTACATTGCCTTAAAAAGCCTCTAAACACCCCATTTATACTTTTCTTATGCAACTTTGGAATGGCCTCGAAATAGCCGTGAAAGTCGGCATATGTTAGTTCCAAGCTAGGATAGTTCTTAAATAGACATCCCATATCTCGATGAGGCATCCTATGGTCTTCGGTGTCTGGGCCTCGGAAACGTCCGAAATCGTGTATTATAACCTTCAATTTTAGCAGTTTTGGGGGCATTTTCAGACTTCTACGAGCCCGATTATATTTTACTTCTAAAACCTTCTTATGTTCTCTGACATAATTTGTAATGTATCTCTGGTGCCTGGGACCCTTTGCATTACCTCACATTGTATCTAAATACCACATTTATAATTTTCCAATGCAACCCCGGAATGGCACCGAAATGGCTGTGAAAGTCGTCCAATGTTCGTTGCAAGCCATGACAGTTCTTCAATTCACCTACCATGTCTTCAGGAGGCATCCCATATGGCCTCTTGTTTCCCAGGCGCCGGGAACTTTCGAAAGCGTGTATTATAACCTTCAATTTTGGCTGTTTTGGCGACAATTTTTGGACTCCTCCGGTCCCGGTCATATTTTTCTCCCAAAACCTTTCTAGGGGATTCAACGCGACTTTTAATATATCTTTGGTGCTTGGGACCCTTTGCATTGTCTCAAAAAGCACCACATTTATAATTTTGTGGTACAACCCCGGAATGGCTCCGAAATGGAAGTGAAAGCCAGCATAAGTTACTTCAAAGCCATGACAGTTCTTAAATTTACCTCCCATGCCTCCAGGAGGAATCCCATGGTCTCCGGTGCCCGGCCCCATAAACGTTCGAAATCGTGTATGACCTTCAATTTTAGCCGTTTTTAAGGCATTTTCAGAATTCTACGGGCCCGATTGTGTTGTTCACCTGAAACATTCTTATGTTCTTTGGCTTAACTTGTAATGTATTATCTCTGGTGCTTGAGGACCTTTGCATTGCCTCAGAAAGCCTCTAAATACCACATTTATAATTTTCCGGTGCAACCCGGGAATAGCACCGAAATGGTCGTTGAAGCCTTGAGTATTGCTAGTTTTGGTGCCGTTTAAGGACTTCTTCGGGCCTAGCATTATTTTTCATCCATGACCTTCCTAGGAGGATCATAATGCCTTAGGATGGCCTCTGACCCCTTTTGTTGCCTCCGTATCTTACCTATTGGCTTGCATTGCACCATCCCATCCACACTCTAAAATGGCTCTGGAGGCCATTGTATGCTTATTTCAAGGCATGGTACTGCCTTCTAATATTTTCCCATGGTCCATGGATGCATCCACAGGCTCCGTTTTGCGGTCCCTAAGAATGTCGAAAGCGTGAATTATAGCCTTCAGTTTTACTAGTTCTAGAGTCGTTTTTGGAATTTTCCGATTCCCATGATATTTTGGCCTTCTATTATCTTTCCATGGTCCGTGGATGCATCCATAGGCTCCGTTTCCCGATCCCTAAGAATATCGAAAGCGTGAATAATAGCCTTCGATTTTGCTAGTTTTAGAGTCGTTTCTGGAATTCTCCAATTCCCATTATATTTTTCTTTCGGGGCCATTCTAGGGGACTTCCGATGCTTTAATATAGACTCCAGGTGCTTCAGATTCCAATCATTTCCTTCATACCCTCTCTGTTCTTGCATTCCCACACTTCATTCCAATATATAATAAGGTGACTAATCCAACGCTTTCCTTATTCGTCAACCTTAGTAAGTACTTACAGCATAATGGTGAAACAAATTAATATTTTAGCAAATGTAATAACAACGTTTTGATTTCGTAAAATAGAATTATATGGAATTATTCTTACTGGATTATAGATGCCAAGATGAAGTAATTTTCAGCTGTAAACAACAAATAACGTGAAAAAAAAAAAAAAAGTCCGACCTGCCGGAATCGAACCAGCGACCTAAAGATTATCTGCTTTTAGCAACTACAGTCTTCCGCTCTGCCAACTGAGCTAAGGTCGGATGTTGAAGTAGTTGTGGAGCATTATTTATTTCAATAAGTACTTGATGGCCTAAAAATATAGCAACACTACACAGTAGAAATATATAATAATTTCCAGAGCATAATATAGTATAGTCATGATTATCTGAATTCCCTGAGAGTGAGGGATAGCCTAGTGGTTAGAGCTTCCCTCCCGGTTCCAGGAGGTCCTGGGATCGATTCTCACCCTTGGCAAGTTGGGATCCCCTTTGTTCCCCCCCAACTTGTCAAGGTTTCTCCTTACCTTATTAAAAAAAAAAAATGATTATCTGAATTCCCTATACGGTATTCGTTCCATACGATT